>OMLP01043535.1:0-11999 GCA_900302685.1 Spondyliosoma cantharus | reverse complement strand
TGTTATACTGGGTGAAATGGTCCTTCTATCCTGAGAGTAGTCAATACATTATGTCTTCAGAAAAAAGGAACAAAAATAATCAGACCTCTGTGGCAGCTGCGGGACTGACAAAAAGCTGACCAATCCGTGCTGTCTGGCCCGAATGGAAAGAAAATCGGATGCCTTCATGTCTCGTTCTGCCTACGCCCCCCTCTGTCCCTCCCTCCTCCACGCGTGCACAGGTCGCGTTTCACTGATGCCGGAAAGTATTCAGCACACTCCTCTGCAGAAATACGGAGTTTGCAGAAGAAGACGTTCATTTGACCCCAAAGAAGAAGAAGAAGAAGAAGAAGAAGAAGAAGAAGACGTTCATTTGGTTACAATGGCAGAGAAAATGCAGCCAGCGTTATTTGAGTTGTAAGAGTGGCGTAGCCCTTTCAGCAATAGGGCCGTGCGTGAGGTGTGCGTAAGGTGTGAGTGGGCGAGTGAATGAATGAGAAGGTGGAGGGGCACAATGAGCAGCGGTAGTAGCGGGTAAAGTGTAAAGTATATGCTGCGGTTGTCTGTGAATAAACGGGACGGCGCCCCGAAAGGCCGCAAAGCTCCCTGGCATTATTTTACCGACCAACGAACACAGGAAAGGGGGTTCACCCCGAAGGTAATCATAACTTCGGCCCAGGAGAGCATCATCTCCCCTGTGCTTCCCGACCACGGTCCTGGAGCCGAACCGGAATGGCGAACTGACGGGATGGGGGGGCGGTGGAACTTAGAGGAGGTGCCACTTTCAAATCTTGCTAGGTCTCTTGCTAGCTCTCCAGGATCGTAGACCCTAGCTTTAACAAAAGGTTTCGTGGAGAGAAGCTCGCGTTAATGGAGAAGGGAGGGGAAGAATACACGGTGAATCAGAATAGGCTTTGTTGCCAATTATGGATAGAAATGTAGCATGTGAAAGGAAAGCAGATGTGTATACATTATACAAACAGCATCAAGGGCAGTCGGTGTGTAAGTCAGTTGTTCTGTATGTGGTTAACAGTACAAGTAGTGCAAGGAAGCCACTGAGGTAGTGCAGAGATATAATGACTGAAACACAAACAAGCGTACATGAGATGGAAGGTCATTACATACATTATGTGCAGCAAGCAGCATTTTCTATTGACAAAATGATGTACTGTGTGCAGAACATTGACAATGACCACGCATGAAGATATGTACATTATAAAAACCCTGTATTTCTGATCTATAGTGGCAGAAGTAGATGGGGCTCCATACCAGCTCGAGTCTCCGTCCGCCCAAAATTCATCTATTCACACCCTCGACGTGAAGTCGAGCTTGTGCACCCACCTCTTCAGACGAGGTGCGCGCCAATGCTTTTAGCAGCGTCAGTGAAGGTTTTATTTTTTTTAAAAAAGGGTATAAATAACAACTGGGCGAGCTGTATGGAGCCATTTCATGTTTTTCCTCCCATTGATTTCAGTCCCCATCTACTTCAGCGGTTTAGGGGAATGCTGCAACACTGTTTTGTCCAGAAATGTTTTGTGCTTTGGATTGATAAAAGATGACGACAGAATTTTCATTTTTGGGTGATCTCTTCCTTTAACTGTCTTATCAGCGTGATAGTTTGTGGGAAGAAAATCATCTGGCGTCTGTTTGCATTGGCATATCGTTTTCTGTAGCACCGAGGGGAGAAGTTGGAACGGGTTTTGCCCAGAGTCAGAGCGGATATTTATAAAGACCGAGCCAGAACTTCAAGGCTACTTGGAGATTAATGTCAGGTTTTAAGTGTGATAAACAGCTGGTCGATGGCACTAATGGTTATCAGACAGGTATAAAGTGTATGCGACTCCTATGATTTGCATACAGGTCCCTGGGAGCTGCAGAGACCTTCCACCACTGATGTGTTTATACTAACATCTTAAAGGCTGAAAACTCAAACAGGCCCTTCAATTGCTGAATTTTGAACCCTCTCCAAAGCCTCTCTTGGCAAGCTGTCAGCTCCAAATGGCAGCAAGAAGTAACTGTTTATACCCACAATTCATGTATCATCAGTAAACTGCGCACAGCACGCGCATGTTTACTAACCAAGGCTGTGATCGCTCCTTTATGCCATGAGATCTAATAAGACCGAGCTGAACGGAGCAGTCACTTGCTTGTTGGTTTTTGGGTTTTGTTTTTTAAATTTGGATATTTTCCACGAGCTGAAAAATGTGCAGGTCTCACTCAGCAGGGGTGGGAGGGCCCCCTCTCCACTGCACGGCCCCATTTTTTAAATCCAGGCTGCTAAAACAGGTGCATTTTCCCATTAATATCTTAGTGTGCCGTTAAAGCTGGTCTGCCACCCTCATTATGGGGTCTAAAGGCATCAAAGCAAGAGGCATGTTTCATGAGCGATGATCAATGCAAAAACAACAAAAAAAAAAACAGTGAGTTTACAATGCGTTTAGTAGCAACCAGACCTTGAAAAACACTACTCATCCTCCACATTAAAGCGCTCTCCCTCACAACAGTGGTCAGGGACAAACTCTCTCCCATGAGGGGCCAGAAATTTACATAGAGAGGTCAAGGAAGGACAAGAGACCATAAGGAATAAAAAGACAATGTATTAAGTTATTCAGATAGACCAGGTACAATTGACATAAGTGCAAATCAGGAGCTGGCAGCTTCAGCCACAGCCACGATTTCCTTTTATGCACAGCTAGCCACTTGGCACACTGCGCACGGCACACTGCAGCCCCAATGCTCTGCACAGCTAAGAGGGCTTTAATGGGTTTCTCTTTCCACTTTAAGTTTAGCAACAAAAACTTACTGCCACTTGCCGGTCAGGACATCAGTGGAGTCACACCTTTGCATGGTCAGCGATTTGTAGCACACGCAAGCGTTGGCTCTGAAGAGGCAGTGACTACTTGCGACGTTCTGTCGATCTGCTTGTTTAGATGTTTAGGTCTTTCCGAAGCTGTCAGGCCTCTACTCAAAAAGCTGCATGCAAATCCAGGAGATCGTCAGTGCTGTAAAAAATATAAACATGCCTTATGTTTAAAAACACTCATAATCTCGCACCCTCTCTTCTTGAACCCTGACTTCACCGTTATTTGGATACCTGCTTTTTTTGAGAAATTCACGTACTTTTTACATTGAGATGCACAAAAGATTTTAAGGCTCATTTCTCCACAGTGTGACACGTAGGCATTGAATGAAGCACTCATAGATGCAGTGCCTTTTTATATCTGAATATACTGAATATATATCCTCCTTCATCTGCTTCTGAATGCTCATTGGGTGGCTAGTATTCTCAAGCAATCTTTACGTTCTATTTAAGTTTCTCGAACAAGCATCAGCACGGCCGAAGACTGATATGGAAAAAACAGGTCATCAAGAATTGAGCATTTCGAATAACTTAATTAATTTATTCTTTGCAGGTCCGAAGGGAGAATGCAGCCATACCCCTCCTACCATCTCTTTTCAAAGAGAATGCCTCTCATCTCTTTGTGATGAATAAGGTTATGTATGGTGTGTTGAGGGGGGCTGTCTTCAATAGATTATCATTTGTCATTTTTCAAGAAACAAATTTAAAATATTTTTTTAAATTCCAGCTTCTCTAATGGTGTAATTGGCATATTTTCCTTCTCTTGCGTTTAACTGAATTAGCATCACCTTGAGCTGAAAATAATCATGACAGAAATGTTTCTTTTTTTTTTTCTGATCTTTATTAAACCAAATTATTAATGAATGAATTGAGAAAATAATTGGCAGATTTAATTGTTCATTATAGCCGTAGTCTTCCTCTGGGGTATCTTAATCGATGAAAGATGCTTAGAAAGTCATTTGTAAACATCTAAATCTTGTAGAGTACAGTGGTAAGCCTTGTATGTGTTGTTTCAGGATCCATTGAGCCCAACACCCACCATCACCCTGAACAGCAGTGATGGGAAGCCACTGAGTGACGGCACTTCAGTTAATGTCCAGATGGATGGGCACAAAATGATAATGGACAATGGAGAGGTGGACATTTCCTTGGCTGTGAGTGTGGTATTGGCAATTTATCAGATTAACAATGTTGCCTACCCAAGTCAGCTGAAGAACACATTTTCATTTTTGGAGGCATTCACCTTGAAACTTGATACTCCAACTACCAGAGTACCAGTAGCCGTGCAGAGGGTGGCAAATGCACTTCATGTCCCTTAGTATGTTATGTTAAATGGAGTCACAGCAGGGGTTTGTATTCCCTGAAAAACACTGAAAACAGGTTCTTGGTCCATCCCTTTGAGGTCCTGCATCATTGTTCTTTTGGACACTTTGGACAACTGCCAGACAAAATGTCTGGCAGTTGTCATGATTTACATGTTATATTTTTGTATGTATTATAAATGTATATGCACTTGTTCGGATATCTACAGCTCTTCAAAAGCAAAGTTCTATTTTAAAAGAATTTTAAAAGGTATTTTCTTGCTTGCTGTAAACGGTACTGTTAGTTAGTTAGTTATAATGTTAGTTATAATGTTAGAGAGGACAAATTTCAACCCAATCCAGTGATGGTCAAGCTTTTAGTGTGGCTCAGAATACACATACAAGAAATCACTAAAATGCTGAAATTGATACAATATTAATAATAATAATACTAATCTCATCTCATCTCATTATCAACCGCTTATCCGGAGTCGGGTCGTGGGGATGTAACCACTTTATCCCCTTTTTCAAGGGGTCACAGGGGTTACTGGAGCCGATCCCAGTTGTCTCTCTGGGCGAAGGCAGGGTACACCCTGGACAAGCCACCAGCTGATCGCAGGGCCCTGACTGATGGCAGAGGACGCCACGCAAGGTGCCAACTGCACATCAGGAGCAATTTGGGGTTCAGTATCTTGCTCAAGGATACTTCGACATGCAGCTCAGCTCCGCACAGGGAGCCACACAAAAAGCTTGATCATCACTGGATTGGGTTGAAATTTGTCCTGAACATTTAAGAGACATTCATTGTTACATGCTCCCTCTCTGCTGGTCAGGATGTGTCACCATGGCTGGTGATTGGCTTGCCTGCCAGGTGATAGCGGTCTGGCTGATTGGGAAGATCCAGTAAGAGGGGGTAGGGCACTAGGCTCTGGTCTCTCTCTCTCTCTTTGATTTATGTTTATCTGATGGGTGCGGTAGTTCCGTTTTTACGGCTTTATTTCAATTAGGTTTAGTTGCTTTGTTGAAATTCACCTTTCTTTAAATCATAACGTGTTGTTCTGTCCTATGTTAAATTATTAACCAGAAGTTTAAAAAAGTCATATCTCCACGAGTTAGTACATAGAAAGTTGATTCCTATTTGGTATCAATAGTCATGCCATATTCAGCGTGTTTTATCACTTTGTGTATCTATATACCTTTCATGTTTTTTTTTTTTTTGTTTTTAAATGTTCATGAAGAGCTTTGAGCTGCATCTTATTCATGAAAGATTCTATATACATACATTTTATAATTATTCTCATTAACTGGTAACTAATGTCAAATAAATGTTAAGTCCAGTATGCTCCCATATTGTTATGGAAGAGAAGTATTGAAGAAGCATAAAATGTAAATACTTGAAACAGTACTTCAGTCAATGTGCTTTCCACCAATGTAGCAATGCTGTCTAGTATCTAATCACAGCTGGTGGCATAGATTTTTGTAGATACCCAAAGTTTAAGATAATTATTAAAAAGATTGTTTTCATGAAAAGAAAACAGAAGGGCTTTGATTTAAAATACTTAGATACCATGTATTTCTTATCAATTTGGTATATTACCTCATAAAGTGGCAATACTCTGCAGGTACTTATCATATACTCTCTGTCAGAGCGTTACAAAATGAGCAGCACAAGTAAACAGATGACAGCCCTGGAGGCAAACGTCGTTTGTAGGCTTTTAAAAAACGCACCCCAAAATGGACAAGACACGAATAGGATTTGACCACAAAAGATAATAGTGGAAAAGCCCACTTGATCATAACCAAAGAAGGAGGGTCCAGGGGCGTGGAAACCCCCTGGACAAAAAGTATATAAGCTGGGTGCTCAGTGAGAGAAGTTAATTATTCTGTTGTGTGAAATAAATACTTTGGCCTGAAGACCAGCTGTTCCATCCTTGTTTTAAGACTCCAACAGTGAGTGTATCTTCTAGTTGATAAGTGAGTTAATTGTTAAGTTTTTGAAAAGTAGTTATCCACTACGATGTACATGTAGCGGGAGGCTTCCTTATTCCTACATGATAGAGGATTCCTAAATGTTTTCATTTATATAGGTCTGGCCCCCACACAAATATCAACATCACAGTTATTTAACTGTAGAGGATAATCAACAAAGAAACGTTGTTACTTTTTATTTAATATAACCATTATTTTATTTTGATTATATTATTGTTTCTGGTCTAAAAGAAATCTAGAACTTTGCACTTTCGTAAGGTTGTGATGTCACTGGGCCAGCTGACCAATTAGAGGAGACAGGGCTTCTCCGCAGGGGCCCTTAAAGAGACAGGCACTAAAACAGAGGGTGAATAGAGGTGCTGCAGCAATGGACAGTATGAGAAAAGTAATGTGTTTTTGAACCATATGTGTATAATGGGGTTGTTATAACCAGCCACAAGTTTTCCCTGTTTTTATTTTTGTCTACTTGCCTTGGAACAACAATTAGCTGCTAGCCCACTCTGCTGCATTTACTTTTAATTGTACGCATTTCCTGCAAAAATACACAGGAAAATTATTTGTCACAGACACGAGTAAGTCAAGTTCATTACAGAGGCACTGTAATTGATAATAAGCTGCGATTTTGCCAGCATCCCTATGGTTTGGACAGTATGCAGGCTTCCAGCGACACATTACCTTCATGTCTATAAACTTATGATGGATCTGTTCAATTTGCATGTTTTTCATTGGTGGCCACTCTGGACAGTGTCATTGTTTATTAGCAATGTATTAGGCAGGGTTGTCAAACCGCTAATGTAATGTTATTTACATGATTGATTACAAGCATTATAGAAACAAATCAAGCTGGTCTGTTCTGTTTTGTCTTACCCTCAACATCACTGTTGTGTAAACTTTAAAGATGAGTGAGTGTTGCTGCCTCGCTGCTGCCGGGCTCATAATATTACTCATAATAAATATAATGACCTTTATATCTTTGTGTCTGATTCTGTCTTATTTTGCACAATCTGTGCTTATTGCCTCTGACCTTGATGTTTCTGTTGTTGTTATGATGGCACTGTTATTCTGTTTGACTGCTCCACATGTGAAGCAGCATAAACGAATCAAATTATACTAAATGAGGATGAGTTTACAGAGAGGCTATATGGATGTGAGAGCAGCTGCGACATCTGTGTGTGCATGAACAGCATCAGTCTCATTTTTAGGACTCTATGGGAGAACAGAAATGAGTACTGTGTATCATTTTCCTGGAGCTCCTGCTCCAATTTATCATCCTCTCTCTGTCTGGTTTCAATCTGTCCTCTACCTGCTAATCTCCCCCAGGAGTGATGGCAGGCCCAGGCCTGGCACAAAAGCACGCGCGAAGGCCGCTTGTTTATCTTTGATTTTATCAACAATCTGCTCCTCTGGATATATAACACGCCAAAGGATGACACAGCTTCAAGTTATGAGTCGGCTGTAAGAAATACCACTCGAAATTGCAAGATTAAAAAAGAAGAGGACGCGCAGATGGGCTTATCAAACCATTCTGGAAAGAGGTTACTTGCGGGCACGGTATAACTCACAATAAGTGTGATGCATCCCCAGAAGCACAAGATTGCACACAGGTGATCAAATCTGCCTGAACACCGTGTCTGTCTCTCAAATGTAGACAGGCCTGTTAACTGAAAGGCATCACAGACAAAACAGGAACAACAGGAATGTCACAAACTGTTGATAAATGTGTCTTTAGAAATAACTGTAAAAAAAAACTGTCAAATATCACCGGAAAAGATCATAAAGTACAAAATAATGTCACTGTAACAGATATACTTAATAACCTTTAATCAAGAAACAGTACTTAACTTTTTTTTAGTATTTTAGTATTTTATTTTTACTATTTTGACTGCCATTACATGTAGAATACACATAAATTGACAAAATTCTGGTTAAATTCATGGGAAAATACCATAAGACATGATACAGTTGCACTGTGTTTTTCACTGGAATAGACTGTAATTATATTTATAATATCTGAGTTTAAAATGGTTTATGGTAAACACGTTTTATTAAAGTTGTTATTTTTTAAAGCAAAGTAGTAATCAACTGTAAACAAAACAGTTGAGAAACTGTGAAACACACCATATTATCTTAAATATTGTCATCATATTTTTTTATGGTGAAATTCTGACAACCACAGCTGCTGGTTTATTACTCTAAAATATCATACACCTTTTTTTTTAATGTTGCCGAAAGCCTCTGATAACATTAAAGTTAATCTCTGATCCAACTTGTCAGTCCATCGATTGACAGGCTGCTGACGGAGCGCACACATCCGTCTCAGTATCTTCGCGTTTTGCTGTGCGCGAGCTACTCTCTGAATATTTGTTAGCATAAAGCGTGAAATGTATCCTCCGGCTTTTCCTCCTAATTTGATTAGGGTGTCCGGATCTGGAGGATGAAGGGCAGTGATTTCTAAATCATTAACTGCAGGAATGTGTATCACCCTTTTGTGTTTTACACCAATTTGCTTCACATAACTGGATTGCATAAGTTCAATCAGAGCCTCTATCAGTGACTGTACATCTCCAACAGAAGCCAAGTTGAAAGTAGTATCATTGAGCAAATGCAGACAAATTACACATCACAGACAATACATTCACAATGTCTTTACAGTGCTTATAGTGTAGCTATAACTCATGAACATGAAGTGAAATTCAGGAAACCAAGCACAGCTTAACAGTGTTTCTAATCTTCATAAATCTTGTAGAATCAGTTGTTTCATATTTCTAACGGCACAATATCCTTTCCCATTAACACAACCGAATGCATTGCTAATTACATTTGTGATGTTTTTTTTTTTTTCGTATTTGCCTCAGATAAGTATTGTAAACAACCAGCAGAGCACGAAGCCTTTCAGTCCAGAGGTGACTGCAATACAATAAAAGTCCATTACAACTTTGGCAAAGCAATCATGTCTGGGTGAGGAGGTTAACACAAGCAATAAGGACTTGCTTACTTGCATCTGAACTTTGTTTGCCTTTCACTGCATGGGATATGATTTTTTGCATTGCTAGAGGCGTGGATGGCAATCCGTCGGTCGATCCACCGCTTTGGTTCGGACTGAACTATCTCAACCATTCACGAGATTAAATTTAGTACAGACATTCATGATGCTCAGTGAATGGATCCTACTGACTTTGAACATCCTCTAGCGCTGCCATGACATTGAGATTTCTTTTTAGTGAAACGTCTCAGGCTAAAAGTGAGCACCTATTGTATTGTATTCTAATTGTGCTAGGATCCTTTAAGTTCCCTTTATTAACACTGTTGACTATGTTCCTAGGCAAAATGTCACCTGCTGTGCTCAGAATATTATAAGATTATTATAGTATTATATAGAAACATTTGGGATAACGTAAGTACACACGTTTGCGAAATAAATACACAAGAAAGGTGTTTAATGCAGAATTTCAACACATTAAATGTGTTTAAATGATCTGCAATGATCTTTAAATTATTTTTTTTTTATAATTTTGCCAATAGAAACATCTGGCAGACCAAATCAGGTTTACATGTACATGTCAGCAACACTAATGGCATTCATATCCCGAGCGCTGCTGTGCTTAAAGCAAAGCCTATTAGAGCGGGCACCATGGCAGCAGACTCTTAGATTTGTATTTTTTTAAAAAGCATTTCAAAGTACCGTAGAGGAGTCACACACTGCTAACACATCTTTGATTTGAAACAGGAATGTAAGCTGAACTGAGCCCAGCGAGATAACTATATAAACCAGAAGTGGAGAGAGTCTGTATCCGACTGCCTTCAAAGCCCCTGAGCGGAGCGGACAGAGGAAACAACAGAGCTTCATTCGGCTTTAAATGTCACGCTTGATTACATCTTTTCCTTTTTTTCTACTGATCTGCCGAAAGTTTCCGTGCTGTGTGCTCTCCGCTGCTGAATTTACATGAGGCCTGACTTCCATGAGGCCAGAGCAATAATAATGGAGGCAGTAAAGGTAATGTAATACCGACAGCAATTTAAGTTATTATTAATGACCACTGGGACACATTAATGTAGAAATTCTCCTGCTGGACTAATATAAGAAGATTTAAACTGAATGGCAGAGTAGATTTATCCCACAGCTTCCTGAATTATTTCAACACAGACGTGGGACATAAACTGTTAGTGTATAGCATGCTGTCATCTGTGTTTTTCCAACAACATGGTGGCTGTCTGCCTAAAAAAAGAAATATAGCTACAAGAGTTACATCCATGGCAGCCACTGACAGTTTCATTGCTTTGATTAAAATTTCAAACACGCTTGAGGATTCACCATAATTAATCTTTCACATTCATCATATGGTGAAACTGGAGAAGCAAACACTCAAGGGAAATCAATCCAAACAATTTTAACCACTTGTTTCTATCACACGGACTCATACAATTCACTGGTATGAGAGGATTGTGATAGCTCAAAATACAAAAAGGTTAAAAACTGAGGTGGTATTAAAAAAGATAAAAAATAGAACAGGTTCAGCATCTCTGTCTTATTTTCATAGCACAGCTGACAGGCATCTCCTTTGAAAAGGAAAGGTGCTTGATCTTATTTTCTTCATACTGTTGAAGCACAAACAGGCCTACAGCTGTTACATCTACAGTATGTTCCTACATACTGGGGAAATGAAAACAATAGGAAGCCGGGGCCTCATCATAGAAACTTCGCAAAGTTTGAAATCCTATCTGAACTCAGACTGTCAAAATTCTCGGAAGTCATCTGACTATTACAGAAATATGCTGCTTGGGGAGAAAAAGAAAATATATAAATATCATCCCATTTTGCGATACAGAACTGTGCTAATTGAGTTACTTAGGATAAAGTAAACATGGCATAGACCTGTCCTAAATTTAAAATACTGGCAAACAATGCTATGTACACGTAGCAATAACAATGAAGACGGGAAACATCATTAACATTGAAATGATTGATTGCTATTCAAACAGTAGGCTAACTGTTGGAGAAGATAACACTGTTTAGCCTGTTGGAGAAGCAAACATCAGTGTTGGCCATCTGGAGTAGTTAAAATTGATGTTGGCCTGTTGGAGAAGCAAACATAGATGTTAGCCTGAAGTAGAGGTGAACACCAATGTTAGCCTGTTGGAGAAGAAAGCACTGATGTCAGTCAGCTACAGAAGCTAACATTACTATTAGCCTGTTGGAGGAGCTAACACTGACCTCATAGTAGTTATTAGCAGTGCCAGCCCAAGTCTTTTGGGGGCCCTAAGCAGAATTTGATTTGGGGCCCCCCTCCCACCGCGGAGTCACCTGTGCTTGACAATTGTTGACACAAATGTCACACTATAATTTTACTTTATAAATTGACAGTGACAGAATATGAACTACTGTCCCCCTGGGCACAGATGCTTAAGGACACCCTCCCCTTCCTTATTTGTTCGAAAATGGGTGCAAATGAGGGGAAGGGGGGTCTGGGGATCCTCCCCCGGAAATTTTTTAATTTGGTAGATGTGATTTCCTGTATTCTGGTGCCTTGTTGGGATGGCCAGCTGGAGATTCGTTCAGATTCACAGGCTTTTGCTTTTTGACTTATTGAAGTAGTGACTTCACGCAACGACTTGGGCTTCAGGGCCCCTTCAGCTCTTGGGTCATTCAGGTTCATTCAGTGGGACTCCATCCAAAATCCATCCTTGCTTTGTCTATGCACGCGAGGTGTCTAGTTTATGCGCATGACTCAAATGCTGGCAGACACAGCAGTTGTAGGCAGGTATATTGATCATGTAATCAGAATCATCTTGTCTTGAATTATTCATTTATTCATGTCACTTGTTTAATGTATTTGATATGTAAAAAAAAAAATTGTTTTAAGCGGCCGCTT
>OMLP01043534.1:0-14846 GCA_900302685.1 Spondyliosoma cantharus | reverse complement strand
GTGTCCTCACCTGTTTCCTCACCTGTGTCCTCACCTGTGTCCTCACCTGTTTCCTCACCTGTGTCCTCACCTGTGTCTTCACCTGTTTCCTCACCTGTGTCCTCACCTGTGTCTTCACCTGTGTCTTCACCTGTTTCCTCACCTGTGTCCTCACCTGTTTCCTCACCTGTGTCCTCACCTGTTTCCTCACCTGTGTCCTCACCTGTTTCCTCACCTGTTTCCTCACCTGTGTCCTCACCTGTTTCCTCACCTGTTTCCTCACCTGTTTCCTCACCTGTGTCCTCACCTGTTTCCTCACCTGTGTCCTCATCTGTTTCCTTGCCTGTTTCCTCACCTGTGTCCTTACCTCTTTCCTCGCCTGTTTTCTCACCTGTGTGCTCACCTGTGTCCTTACCTCTTTCCTCGCCTGTGTGCTCACCTGTGTCCTTACCTCTTTCCTCGCCTGTTTTCTCACCTGTGTCCTGGTCAGCTGCGAGTGTTCCGGGTGTTCCGGCTGGCCCGCTGGTGGCCGTCCTTCAACATGTTTTTAGCGATGATCTGGAGGTCGATGAGGAACGTGACCCTGCTCCTCTTCATCATAGTCTTCTTCTTCACCATGGTCGGCACGCATCTGTTCAGGCAGGACTATGAAAGCTGCACCTGTCGCATCGCAGCAGACTGTGAGCTTCCTCGCTGGCACATGACCAACTTCTTCAGCACATTCCTCGTCATCTTCAGGGTCCTGTATGGAGAGTGGGTCGAGATCATGTGGGACTGCATGGAGGTCTCAGGAAAGGCAACGTGTTTGGTCTTCTTCATGACGGTCGTGATCATTGGAAACCTGCTGGTGAGTCTCTGTAGGTAGACGGGTTTAAACCTGAGCCTATTCCAGAATGCCCAGCCACAAACATCTGATCCTGGTCTTAAATCAGGTATTTAATCCAGGCCTTAATATTATCCCGGTGTTATTTCAGGTCCCGAATCTGTTCCTGGTTGGTTTCAGGTCCTGGACGTTTCGCTGGTCTTACTACAGATCCTGAATGTTTATCTGGTCTTATTTCAGATCCTGAATGTGTTCCTGACCTTGCTACTGAGCTCGTTTATTCTTGTGGCACCAGAAGAAAAAGACAAAAACAACCTCCACAAGGCCCTTGAATGGATCAAGACCTGGATCCTGGCTCTGCTGGGAAAGAAGTACCCAGACCACACAGGTAGGACTAAACCTGCAACTAGAGCAAATACTTTTTTGCTGACCAGTTTATTGTCATAGGTAATTTAATTAGTTTGTTTTATTTTCTTTATAATTTTCAGCTGAAACGGAAGCTTTTGATTTGAATTCTCAATAAATCTCAGATTTTATGACAGAATGTTTTTCTGGTGGTATATTTGACTGTCAGGGGTCGACAGTAAAGAGGACAACAGGAAGGAGTACCTGGCCTTGAACTTAGTGACGTCAGACCAGCCGATGTCAGAGGTCAAAGTCCTCAGCAGTAACGACAACAGCCAGACCAGCAGCGACCATAACATCAAACCCCAGAAGGTCCCCATTGCCACAGCCGAGGTCGATATCGAATTCAAGACGCCTGAAGACGAACAACAAGAGAAAAAAGTAAAGTGTCTTCTGTTCTGCCGTCTGATTCATAATTAAAGTAAGCAACCAGCTCACAGTTTACAGGACTGTCAGGACCGATCTACGTTACTGCCTGACTCAACATAACTTTTTGTCGTATAACTTGATTCTCACCGTGTGAACATTTTACACATTGTGACAAAACAAAAATGAAACAAATTAATTTGAAAAATAATTTGAGCAGTGAATCTACAGCACCCATGTTCACAGCAAAGTCTGGATTAGCTTTGTTTCATAACAACTGAACACATAATAATAAAATTCCACAGGAAGACGACATCAGCTGTGGACTGACTGTGAGGGTGTTGAACGTCAGCATGTACAAGAAACTGTTGGAGTTCAGTGTAATCATAAGAATTATGATGATAATGATGATGCTGAGGTGGTTTGGGCATCTGATCAGGATCGTTCTGAGCACCTCTCTTTGGAGGTTTTCCAGGCAGGACCAACTGGAGGAGACCCGAGGATGGACCAGAACTCAGGGAGGAATTATACATCGCATCCGGCCTGGGAATGCCTCAGGATCCCCCAGGAGGAGAGGGAGAGACTGCTTAGTCTGCTGCCACCTCGACCCGACCCTGGATGAGCCAAAAGGAATGGATGGACATAAATAATAATAATAACAATAATAATCTTATGTTGATTGTTTGTTCAGTGTGACGATGTGCAGAAACCTACAGAAGACCATGAAGTCCATGAGGGAAACACACCCGAGCACTACTGCAGTGACAGTATGAGTCTTTCTGTAAAAATGATAAAGAACCAATCAGTGATCAATAACCGCTCTAATGACTCTCTGTCTGTGTGTTACCGCTGCTGTCCGCTCCTGGATATAGACACGTCCCAGGGTGCAGGGAGGGTCTGGTCTAACATCAAGAGGGCCTGCCTCTTAATCGTACAAGACAAGTACTTTGAGATCTTCATCATCATCATCATCATGCTGAGCAGTGTAGCTCTGGTAAACACCAACAAACCTACATTATACATAATTATAGAAATGGTAATTTACACATTATTATATATCAATGTAACAGTATTCATTCATACATTATTATACATACCAGCATTAATGTACATCATTATATGTACCAACATTATTATACAGTATTTATTTGCTTTCCTGGGAAACTGGAGCAGGTATCGATGAAGACTCACTGCCTGCCATGTGAAACCTTGTTAATGTAAATTGTATTGAAGAGGTATCTTCACTGATCTGTCTGATGTAGAGTGACCACACACCTGTCCAGATGCTTAAAGAAGTGTGTATGTGAACAGATGTTTGAGGATGTTCACCTGCACCAGCGTCAGGTCTTAAAGAAGGTTGTGGAGACGGCAGACCAGGTGTTCACCTACCTGTTCCTGCTCGAGATGCTCCTCAAGTGGATCGCCCACGGACTCAGGAAATACTTCACCAATGCCTGGTGCTGGCTTGACTTCCTCATCTTAGACGTAAGGATGGGATCAATAAGATTGATTATGGATAATATATTGATTACTGCCACAGAGTTTGTCCTCTGAGTGCTTGAAATGGTCTCTTCAAATCAAAGCTTGGCTATAACAGTTTTAATTTAAGATAGATTAATCTGCAGGTAACCTTATGAACTGGACTGATGCTTCAGTCAGAGGAACAGATTAACTACTGACTATTATTAACTATTATATAGTTATATTATTAATTATCATCAGTTGATTAAGAATTATTCTATATCTCATTTTTCACATATCAGTTTTTATCCTGATGATACAAACCAATGAAAAAGGTTGATCAGTCAGCTTTGGACAGAGCAGGCTAGCAGTTTCCCCCTGTTGACAGTCTTTATGCTAAGCTATGCCAGCTGTTTCCAATCTGTATGCTAAGCTAAATTAGCTGTTTCCCCTGTTGACTGTCTTAGTGCTAAATAGGTTAGCTGTTTCCAGCTTTTTCAACGTGAATATGTGTCTCGCAGATAGAAAGACAAGAATATTTAAACTCTTTCTTTAAGCATCTGAGGGATCTGAACTTCCTGCGTGTCCTTCACTCACCTGAGATATGATGTCATCAGCAGCAATTTTGTATCTTCCAGGTTTTTCTGGTGTCTCTGATCGCCGACATGTTGGGATTCTCTGGAATAGGAGCCATCCAGTTTCTGAGGACTCTGAGAGCTCTGGGGCCCCTGAGGGCCCTGTCTCGTTTCCCAGGTCTTAGGGTGAGACCTGCACTTACATACACAGACAGACAGACAGACAGACAGACAGAGGTACAGGTGTGTTGATGATATCACAGCACAGTCGCCTACAGGTGGGCTCCTGAGATGAATACACTGAACTGTGTTTTACTATTGCATTTACATTTACATTGAGGGCATTTAGCAGACGCTTTTGTCCAAAGCGACTTACAATAAGTACATTTGTCACACGAAAGAAACCAAAACATATCACTGTCGATAGAGTAAAACATTTTTAAAGCCCTTATCTGAGTATCGTAGCTGCTTTTTATCAGTGCTATGATAAGAGCAGTGCTAAGGATGAGAACATATAAGTGCAATATTTAGTCAGCCACTGTTGTGTCTGGCTAGTGAGAGTACGTATGTATTTAGAGTACTGATAAGTCGTACGTGTGTTTTGGCCGTAACATGATCTAAACCAATCAAAGTGAAAAATCTCCCATTCCCTTTAAGGACATGGAACATCCATATTTAAACAGCAGTGCTCATCTCTGCTGAAGGACAGGCATGTGGACCCTCTGCCTCCACTGTCTCCCAATCATCTGTCCATCAACATCTCTCTTTGACCTCAGGACCTCTGTCCTGTCAAGTCTGTAGCTACGGCCTCTGTGCAGTGACGTCACAAAACAGTTGATGAAACAATCAGACAGGCAGCTTTCAGTTATTTCAGAGTGTACGTGTGCCGTGAAGCCGCCTGTGTCAGCTCATACTACTGTCTGAATAATGTGTCCCTTGAATAGCAGGAAACACACTGACTTTGACCTCAGAGCAGGTTTTTGTCGGTCTGTGGTTCAGTCGCTTCCTGCTGTCTGACCACACCTCACTTTAGGACCAACATGGCCGTTTGTAATTACACAATGTGGTTGTGAAAATGACGAATGCGCCAGTCAGGAGCTAACATTGACACTGAACTAGGTCTCCCTCTAAACCTGTCTCTCTCTCTTCCTGTGTGTCTCTCTCTGCCTGTCTGTGTGCAGCTGGTGGTGGAGGTTCTGGTCCGGACCATCCGTCCCCTGTTTGATGTGCTGCTGGTGTGTCTGACGGTGTGGTTGGTCTTCGGTATTCTGGGTGTGAACATGTTTGCTGGAAAGTTTCACTACTGTTTCAATGAGACGTCAGAGGAGTACTTCTTACCTGATGTCGTGAACAACAAGACCGAGTGTTTCTCTCTGATCATGGCGAACTACACGGAGATCCGCTGGAAGAACCTCAACATGAACTACGACAACATGCTGAACGCTTACGTGTTGTTGCTGCACCTGGTCAGTCTGAACACTCAGCACACACACAGGAAGTCATTCAGTGTGAAGTCTAATAGAATAAAAGCATCAAACTGGACTGACTCCATTTTCTACAAAATTCAAATTAGTATATATCATTTTTTCCTTAAAATTGGTGACGGAGATCATATGTAGTTAAATTAAATTAAAAGAGTCACTTGAACTTTTCATTGACTCTCAATGGTTTGACTCTATTCAAATGAGATGAATCTTTAATTTGGTGTGAATCTCAATTTGTAGCATTTAGCCATCATCCGAGTTTTGATGTTAGAGTGAAGCTGCTGCATGATAACAGTTCATCTGAGCTCACATTAGAACTTAAATGTAGTGTTTTTCTTATGAAGATCTGTGTTGTCTTTCCGTCAGGCGACATCAGCAGATTGGATGGACGCCCTTTATGCTGCAGTGGACGCCAGAATGGTAAGTGTTGGTACTTGTACCGGTTCTGGTACTGACATTATTACTGGCACTGATATTAATACTGGTACTGACATTGCAGGTGGAGGACCAGCCCGTCTATGAGCACAACGTCTCTATGCACCTGTACTTCATCTCCTTCTTCATCATCGGCTCCTTCTTCACCTTCACCTTCATCATCAGAGCCATCATGGACCACCTGCAGAGAGACAAGATATGTAACCACACCTACTGACACACAGACAGGCAGAGAGACAGACAGACAGAGAATAGACAGACTGAGAGACAGACAGACTTGTCTTTACTTTGTCTTTACTTGTATCTGTATGTTTTGTCTTTACTTTGGAAGGAAACATATTTTCATGACAGAGGAGCAGTACAAATTCTCCAAGTGTTTGAAGGAACGGTTCTCCAGGTATCCTCGAGCACCTGGTCCCCGACCTCAGGTGGGTTCACTTGCTTCATGTCTGCTGGTCTTTAAACTACATGGTGTAAGCAGCTCAGGTGTGGAGTTCAGGTCAGAGTTCCTGTAAGAGGCCAGGGTCTTTAAACTCTGAATGTGCTTTTGATGCAGTTTAATTGTCCTGATTTCTTCAGTTGATGTGAATCTAGAAATCAACATAAATGTAACTTTGTCACCAGAACTGTTGGTTTAACTGGTTGGACTTCCTGGTTTCTGTCAGAGTCAAAATAAACTCAAGACATTTGGAATAGATTTATAAAAAGTTCTTTGTAAGTTTCATGCTACTCTTCATCTCGCTCAGAATCGGGGCCGGGCTTGGCTCTTTGACCTGGTGACCAGTCGGTACTTCGAATTCTTCATGATGGGGATTATCTGCCTGAACATGGTTATTTTGGGGGTGGAGACGTACGATCAGAGCTACGAGGCGGACCGCATCCTGTTCTGGTTCCACTTCACCTTCATTCTCATCTTCTTCATCGAATTCATTCTGAAGATCAGCGCCTTCAGACAGCACTATTTTGCAGATGGCTTGAACGTCCTGGACTTTGTGGTGCTAGTCGTGTGGATCATCGGTAAGTTTAAGTGTAGTGATGTCATCTATGTATCTGGTGATGTAATCTTCACGTCACTGTAGAGCACTTTGATTCATTTAGTTGTAAAGTAGCAGTGATAGTAAAATAGTAGTGAAAAAAAAAGTAACAAGTTTTTGTTTGAATTGTCTTTTGATTTCACAAAGAGCGTTTCCTGATTTCTATTACTGTGGTGAAGTACAGCCGTTCTCCTGGACGCTGTGACATCACCGATCTCAGTCATATTGTTTTATTGTTTATATATATATTGTTTTATATAGTTCTGTCACTGTCCACCTCTGCTTCCTCTGCTGAAGCTAAGATAAGCTAATAAGAAGCTAACTTTTCAAACAGCTCTGAACCTCCATCTGTCCGTCAGTAAAGGTGGAGAATTTATGAATATTTCATCAGTGTGACTGCTGGACACCAGGTGTCTCTTCCTTCACTGTGAGATCCATCTTCAGTGTTTCCTCATCACTCTTGTGTCTGCTGCAAACCCGGGCCAGGATAGGCTCATAGGCCCCAAGTCTTAAAGTCTGATTTTGAATGAGCACAGAAAGAAATTACACTTTGATCAATGCATGTGAAAACAAACTGTGTTAGATATAATTCTCCACATTCAACTGAACGACAACCACGAAAAACAAGAAAAGCACTTCAAAGGAGCAGTCTGTGGTTTTGTTGAAGAAACGTTAATGAGAAAAGAAAGAATGAGCTCTTTTTGTTTTCATGACGGAATAGACAAACTGATCTTAAAGGAGTTTTACTTTGTTTATATGTAACGGACCGTGCCAGCTTTCTAGCTTCAAACAGTGTTCTGGGACCTTATTTTCCTCTGAGAACAGCTGGTTTATTCACTTATGGAAAAAGGTTTGTATTATTACCTTGGTAATATTGTAAATATTAAAATTCTCAGTTTGATTTCCTCTACAAAACTACACAGTGAAGCTTTGAAGAGGCTTATTTGACTCAGTAATGACTCAGACAGGAACAAGTACACTCGTTCACAAAGATGATTGTTTTAGCACCTTTTCAGAAATAATCTCCATCCAAACCAACTCCCCATAAAACACAAATCACATGACCGTTTATGTACAAATGACTATTTTACTTTTGCTTACTCTTATCCACTGTTTCTATAATATAGGTGACAGGTATCAGGGTGTCACTGAGGCAACAGGACAAAATGATGAGTCAGTGGAACGTGATGGCTTGTCACTGAATCCTCCTGATTAATATTTTATCAAAACTTTGTCAGCGGCACTGTGCTTTGTCTGTTTGTGTCTTTCTAAATTTAGACAATATAAAATCCATTCTGTCCATTCTGTCTTCTCTACAAACTCGAAGTTAAATCTGCGAAAAGCCCCGTTCAGACAGAGACTCTGAAACAGCGTCACGATGGAGGTTCGCCATTTCTCCGCCTTTATTTGTTCACACTGAACCAAGCAGCTCCGGCGTAAAGCCACTCCAGATGGTCAGTTCATACAGCACGCCGGCGATGTGGAACCAAAAGAGGCGTGACCGTGCACATCAAGACGTTGAGATCTGTGGGGGGTGTTTCCACCTGTAAATCTAAACATGTCCCAGCAGACTGTTTATAATCACATGGATATTGGTACAAAGTGTTGTGATTGACATCCTCACCCACAATGCATCATGGAAAGTGACAAAGAGACATTTTCTGTTCTAAATTACATCACATAATCACCATCAGTAAATTGTGGGCCCTGTAATACAATATCATCACACATATTGAGTTAACTTCTGTCAGAGCTGCTACATTCACTGACACCATCAGGAAGCAAATGTGTCTCTCTGCCATCATTTACATTTAGTTTCTGAATATCTTCATCCAGGAGGGATTTTTCAAAAAGATTTGTCTTCATTGACCTAAAACGGTGTTTAGGTGTGTATGAAGAAATACCTGTGTTCATGTGGACAAGAGATATCAGATATCAGTTCACTCAGAAGAAGAAAAAGAAGGTGTTTAATAGGGTTAGGGTTAGGGTTATTTATTCTTTCTTTCTTTCTTTCTTTCAGGCATATTTCTCGCTGACATCATGGAAAAGTACTTTATATCCCCCTATGCCTTCAGCATGCTTCGATTGGTTCGTGTTGCTCGTATCCTCTGTCTGGTTCGTGTTGCTCGTATCCTCTGTCTGGTTCGCTGTGCCAGGAGGATCCAGAAGCTGCTTTCGGACTTTTTAGGGTCACTTCCTGCCCTCTTCAACATCGGTCTCGTCATCCTCCTGCTCATGGTCACCTTCTCCATCTTCGGCATGTTTAACTTCGCCTACATGAAGAGGCATTACACGATTGACGACGTGTTTAACTTTGAGACATTCTGGAACAGCATGATCTGTGTGTTCATGATCAGTACAACTTCTGGGTGGGGCGGTATGCTGTATCCTATGATGGACAATCCTCCAGACTGTGACCCCTACGCAGAGCACCCAGGATTGATGGTCAGAGGCGACTGCAGCAACCCAACGGTGGGCATCGTCTTCTTCATCACCTTCATCTTCCTGTCCTACCTGCTGGTGGTCCACCTGTATCTCACCGTCATCCTGGAGACATTAAACTCAGAGGACATGGAGACACTTAGCAATGACGACCTCCAGAGGTTTTATAAAACCTGGATCAAGTTTGACCCCGACGCCTCACAGTTCATACCATATGGGTGAGTCGAAACACCGGCAGGTAAAGAAAGTCACAATAATAAACTTTCTTCAACCCAGAGAACCATAGAAATGAATTTAAAACAATATGATTGATTGATCACACACATTAACTTAATTAACATCAACAATTATTTTCTGTTTCTTGTTCTGGATCTACTCATCCATTATTTGATACCAGTCAGACTGCTGATTGTTCCTCACGTCATGTCACATGTCATTGACCTAGGAAACGCAAATGAAACAACAACAACCGCCCCAAACCTAATCATTTTGATTTATTTGGCCAGATTAGATATAAATCAGCAGCTGAACTGAAACAAGGCCTTGAGGGAAGGTTCAACCACTGCAGAACCACTGAAACACCCAGAGGTCTTTTAAGGAGGACTGAGTATCTGACTGATTGGGCCCAGTTGGAGCATGACTGTTCCAGTCTGCTTATGACCAACAACAGCTAACATAGAGTAATCTGATGTATCCATGGGAGAATAAACAAAAGAGTTGAACTATTTTCACTAATTGAAGCAACAGCAGTCCGAGGACTAGTCATGTTTGGATGCCATTGTGTAAATGCAAAGAGTCCATGTAATCGTATTGTTCTCAAGTTCCACATAGTTGACAGGTGGCGATCTTTCAGAGTTTCTCCACCTGCAGAGCTCCAGTGGTCACTTGGACTGGGCTGTATCGAATACAGAGGTTCAGTCCAGTCAAATCAAGGCAGAATCTTCCTCTGTTTTCTACAGTGAGCTGTCAGATTTCTGCAACGCTCTTCAGGATCCTCTGAGGATCCCCAAACCAAACACCATCAAACTGATCCATATGGACCTGCCTCTCTTTCCTGGAGACAAGATCCACTGTGTGGACGTCTTCCTTACCCTTGCTGCTCAGGTAACATTACCTGATCCCTTTTCATATCATCATCATTTGTATTATTGTTGGTGTTGTTGTTGATCTTTATATGCATGCAGGTTTTGGGTGAATCAGCAGAGATGGACGCTCTCAAAGCAAGAATGGAGGAAAAGTTCACGGCTAACTCGTCTAAGGTTTTACACTGCTCTGTTCTGTTCTATACTGTTCCGTCTGTTCTGTTCTGTTTTGATCCGTCTGCTATGTTCTGTTCTGTTCTATTCTATTGCGTTCTGTTGTGTTTTATTCTATTCTGTTCTATTGTTTATTTTTATTGTTTATTAACCTAGTTTATTGACCTGCTGCTGCTCTCTGTTTATTGACCTGCTGCTGTTCTCTTTATTGACCTGCTGCTGTTTTCTCTTTATTGACCTGCTGCTGTTCTCTTTATTGACCTGCTGCTGTTTTCTCTTTATTGACCTGCTGCTGTTCTCTTTATTGACCTGCTGCTGTTTTCTCTTTATTGACCTGTTGCTGTTCTCTGTTTATCATCCTGCTTCTGTTCTGTTGGTCGATCTGCTGCTGTTCTCTTTATTGACCTGCTGCTGTTCTCTGTTTATCTACTTGCTGCTGTTCTCTGTTTATTGACCTGCTGCTGTTCTCTGTTTATCGACTTGCTGCTGTTCTCTGTTTATTGACCTGCTGCTGTTCTCTGTTTATTGACTTGCTGCTGTTCTCTGCTTATTGACCTGCTGCTGTTCTCTGCTTATTGACCTGCTGCTGTTCTCTGTTTATTGACCTGCTGCTGTTCTCTGTTTATCGACCTGCTGCTGTTGTCTTTATTGACCTGCTGCTGTTCTCTGTTTATCGACCTGCTGCTGTTCTCTTTATCGTCCTGCTGCTGTTCTCTTTATTGACCTGCTGCTGTTGTCTTTATTGACCTGCTGCTGTTCTCTGTTTATCGACCTGCTGCGTTCTCTGTTTATCGACCTGCTGCTTTTCTCTGTTTATCGACCTGCTGCTGTTCTCTTTATCGTCCTGCTGCTGTTCTCTTTATTGACCTGCTGCTGTTGTCTTTATTGACCTGCTGCTGTTCTCTGTTTATCGACCTGCTGCTGTTCTCTTTATCGTCCTGCTGCTGTTCTCTTTATTGACCTGCTGCTGTTGTCTTTATTGACCTGCTGCTGTTCTCTGTTTATTGACCTGCTGCTGTTCTCTGTTTATTGACCTGCTGCTGTTGTCTTTATTGACCTGCTGCTGTTCTCTGTTTATTGACCTGCTGCTGTTCTCTGTTTATCGACCTGCTGCTGTTCTCTGTTTATCGACCTGCTGCTGTTCTCTTTATTGACCTGCTGCTGTTCTCTTTATTGACCTGCTGCTGTTCTCTGTTTATCGACCTGCTGCTGTTCTCTTTATCGACCTGCTGCTGTTCTCTTTATTGACCTGCTGCTGTTGTCTTTATTGACCTGCTGCTGTTCTCTGTTTATCGACCTGCTGCTGTTCTCTTTATCGTCCTGCTGCTGTTCTCTTTATTGACCTGCTGCTGTTCTCTGTTTATTGACCTGCTGCTGTTCTCTGTTTATTGATGTGCTGCTGTTCTCTGTTTATCGACCTGCTGCTGTTCTCTGTTGGTCATTCTGCTGCTGTTCTCTGTTTATCAACCTGCTGCAGTTCTCTGTTTATTGAGGTGCTGAATCTGTGTGGATGAGCCTAAACTAAAAAATAAAAAGGTTTATTTTGAAAATGTTTATATTCATCGTTGTTGTCACAGTTTTATTGTGCTATATTTGTTTTGTTGCATTCTGCATCTGTTTACAAAATTAGTTTGTAGGTGTTTTTTTAAAGGAAGAACAGCTTGTAGCTCTGTTGTGGCTCACAGGGATCCAAATAACTATATAAATAAATGTCCTCCATCTTCTGAAACCAAAAATGAGTTTTGTCCCTTTCAGGTGTCCAATGAACCAATCAGCAGCACCCTGCGTAGGAAACAGTAGGAGGAAGCGGCGAAGGATGATGGCGGTGGTGTTTCAGGTGTCTGAGGCTCCGCCCACCCAGGTGGTGCTTTAGAGTAAGTCTATCCTCCATGCTGGTTCTCCACCAAATGCCACCGACTTCCTGCCAGTTGAAAACCCGAGAGATCATTCATCTGAGGACCTGTGGACTCACCTGCCGGTTAATGTCAGCAGGGACGACACATGTGGAGTTCCTGAACAATCGACACTCTTCTTCTTCTGCCTTTTTAATCTTCTAACAGTCTTTCACCGTATGAGCTAACACCAGTGTACAAGATATTAAAATACTAATTACACATGATATCAATTAATATCATCATGTTTCCACTGATTTGGGATTGGAGGCTCTAAGTGACACATCAACATGTTGACCTGATGATGGCGACAGAGGCTGGCAGACAGGCAGACAGGTAGTCACAGCTCTTATTGATCCAATAAAATTATTTCAAATCAAAAGTCTTTATTGAAATATTTTGACCGAAACACATCTGCACGTCTTTGACAACTCACCAGACGGATGAAAACATCACGTCCATCAGAAACATTCAACACCACAACTTCATCCTCCAATATTCAGAAATGTTACTAATGTATTCAGGACATCATTTTTTTTACTCTCAATATACAATGCCTTTATTCTGAAAATATTATGACTTATTGTATTCAAATATCGTATTTTACGTCATCATTCAAAAACATCTCTTTAGCATTAAACATGTAACATTGGCATGTAGCATTTTATAGCTTCCTGTTGTGTGAGTCCAGACTGTCATCATATAAACTCGACTGTGGTTTCATAGCTCCGCCTCTAACACGTCTGTCTCCATGTTCATCAGTGATGACAATAACAAAACGATTACATTTGATTGATTGCAGCAGATTAACCGACATTGATGTGATGGAGTCGCATCTGCTGTCTGCGATCAGATAATGTGAATGTTTATTCTTCACACTGAACAAAATAAACCTTGTAAACACTTTGTAAAAATGAATAAATGTAACTGACTAAATAAATAATAAAAAGCTCTATACTTGATGTTTGAGTCATGTTGTGTTGTCTTTATTCCACCCAAGTCTGTTAGCCCAGCGGTGAGTGTTCACATGAGGCCTCGGTCCAGCTCGGGTCCAGCTCGGGTGCAGCTCGGGTCCAGCTCGGGTCTATTTCAGATTTCCTGTGCAGTTAAAGGACCACAGAGGATACTCTTCGGAGGTTCCAGTCCTGAATGTTTGGGGTCTGAGCCAGATGCAGTGTGTGCACTGCAGGATGGATCCACACCTACACAACTGCTCCTGAAGCTCAGCCCCGCCTCTCCACCTACTGAGGTCACTCAGGTGTTTTCTGAGTGGTGGTGAACTCAGCTCCTCAGTTCATACTGCCAAACCATCAGGTATGAGTACCTGAGAACAAGCCAGCAGGGAGATGAACATTTTCAGGGTCGTTGCCACAGACAAGAACGGAGAAGGTCAACGCTGTCTGCCATGTTTCACCAGAGACATCTGTGAGACACAGATCGACCTGTGTGCCAGTGAACACACCTGTCAGTGACATACCTGTCTGTCTATGGACATTTTAATGTATATGATGTCTCTGAACATCTGCTTCAGGCTGAGACCACGCTGCAGAAAAAAACAGTTTCTGTCCAGGTGAGCAGCTTGAGGTAAGTGTGTTGACCTGCAGGTGGGTGGGTTTATCTGTCAGTGTCTCCCCCAACACTTTCAGACAACAATCTGTGAGGAGAGTTGAAGCTTCCAGAGACAATCCTTCATCACATACAGTGGTGGTCCTAGGTTGCATGATGCCCTGGGTGAACCTCAACTCAGCACATGGTGCATTATGAAGTGAGTTTCAGAGTGGATGGTGAAGTCAGTTTCAAATCAGTTTGTGAAGTTAGTTTCAGAGTGGATGGTGAAGTTAGTTTCAGAGTGAATGGTGAAGTCAGTTTCAGGGTGGATAGTGATGTTAGTTTCGGGTGGGATGGTGAAGTTAGTTTCAGGTCGGATGGTGAAGGTATTTTCAGAATGGATAGTGAAGTTAGTTTCAGGGTGGATGGGGAAGTTAGTTTCAGGGTGGATGGTGAACTTGACTGTTTATTTTTTGTTTGTTTGGTTTGCTTTCCAGCAGACTTGGATGGAGGATGGTTCTGGATCCATCATAGACCCTATTAATTGATTCATTCATTAGAATACTGAGGACACACCTCTCTGTCTGTATCATTGTTTATCTAACAGAGCAGCCGGGAAGTTTTATTAATTCAACACAACTTTATTGACATGTCAGTGTTTCCACTGCGACTCTAATGATAGGAGTCCATGATGCGTCTCATGCTCATGAACTTCATGTTGCTCATGCCCATGCTCATGAAGCTCCTGTACTCTCCAGGCTTCATGTACATCATCCTGCCTCTGAAGTGTGGCTGCTCGTACATCAGCCAGTGTCCGTCCATTGTATGACACGACATGCAGTTGGACATGCGGTACCGATCCATGATGTTGTCGCAGTCGTCCATCAGCTCGTGCATCTGGCCTCCAAAGTTCTCCCTCTCATAGATCTTCATCCTGTAGGAGCCACGGTGCTGCAACACATGGTAATCGATTATCAGTAACCAATACAACTCCTTTCAGAAACATCTATGGTGTTATTGGTCAGATACAGTGATGCTGTGCTGTGATTGGCTGTGTGGTTACCATGGGGATCATGCGGCAGGACCTGATGCAGTCGTGCATTCCCATCATGCTCATGTAATCAGAGTACTCTCCCCTCCTCAGGA
>OMLP01043533.1:0-12730 GCA_900302685.1 Spondyliosoma cantharus | reverse complement strand
TATGTCAAGTCTGTCTCATGTCATTGTATTGATGTTATGTATTTGTCTACATTGTATTTACATGGTGTACACACACTCACACACACACACACACACACACACACACATCAGCCATGCTCACAAGATCCAATCTTGACAGAATCCCACCTACATTAACATAACTCAAACACTTAACTTAATAACATGGAATGTGCGTGCTCTCCATGCCCGGCCCAAGAGGACAAGAATCTTAAACCATCTTATCAAACTAAAGGCAGATATATGTTTACTGCAAGAAACCCATCTATCTAACTCTGAATCACATATCCTTAAATCTCAACAATTTAATCAAGTTTTCTCAGCCACTTACAACAGTAGACAAAGAGGAGTCTGTATTTTAGTAAATAAAAGAATCACTCTAATCCACCATTCCACGATAACTGATCCAGAAGGATGATACATCATAATTACTGCATCCATCTACAGCAAAAAATGTACAATTGCCAACATATATGGTCCCAATTCTGACAATCCATCCTTCTTCAACACATTTTTCTCTACATTACAAGAATCTACAGATATCATAAACGGTGGCGATTTCAATACAGTTAATTAACCCCACAATCAACCGATTGTGGGGTTAGTTACGATCCTGAAAAAATACTGAAAAAATACTGAAAAATATTTCATCCAGCGGAGTGAGCTCCAGTTGGCCCGTTCCCCCGCCCGTGGCACAGACGCTCTGCCTGTGCGATGCCAGGCGCTTCTTTGCTTCCACTTTTATGTCTGACCACCTTTATTTCACTTCGGCCACACTCCGACCTTCTGAGGCAACAGCATTTACATTTTCTGCCACATGCTGCCACTCTAGAGCCTGATGTACACCCCCAGGAACTTGGTGCTGCTGACCACCTCCACAGCCATGTTGTTGATGAGAAGTGGAGCGTGGCTGGGCTGCTTCTTCCTGAAGTTGACAATGATCTCTTTGGTTTTGTTCACCTTCAGGATCAAGTTGTTTTTGCTACACCAGCCCACCAGCTGCTCTCTGTAAGCCAGGTCGTGGTCATCCCTGATGAGGCCCACCACTGTTGTGTTGTCCGCAAACTTCAGAATGTGGTTGGTGGTAGCCCTTGGGGCTCAGTCGTGAGTCATCGGAGTGAACAGCAGGGGGCTCAGGACACAGCCTTGAGGAGAGCCTGTTAAACGCTGAACTGAAATACAGGAACAGCAAGTTCTGAAGTGAGTGTTTGAGTGTTTTTCTCCTCCAGGTGTGCAAGGCTTAAGTGAAGCGCGGTGGAGATGGCATCATCAGTGGAGCGGTCTGGCCAGTAGGCAAACTGAAAAGGGTCAAACGTGGCAGGGAGTCTGGAGGTGATGTGCTCCTTTACCAGCCTTTCAAAGCACTTCATCATAATAAGAGTGAGTGCGACGGGCCGGTAGTCATTGAGTGATGTGATATGAGGTTTCTTTGGCACTGGGATGATGGTGGCATTTTTTAAACATGATGGGACTTTGGCTTAATCCAGTGAGGTGTTAAAAATATCCATTAGGACACAAGCCAGCTGATCTGCACATTCCCTGAGCACCCGCCCAGGTATGTTGTAAGTGCCCGGAGCCTTCCGTGAGTTGTCACTCCTCAGAGACCTTCGCACCTCAGCGATGTCAAGGCAGAGTGCCTTTTCATCCTGGTGGGGAACAGATTTCACAGCAGGAGAGTTGTTCAGTGCCTCAAACCTCCCAAAGAAGTTATTTAGTTCATTTAGGAAGTCCATGTCATCGCCACACGCAGGAGGGGCAATCCTGTAGTTGGTGATAGTCCATATGCCTTGCCACATATCCCTGGTGGTGGATCATGGAAAAAGTCTTGGATTTTTCGACTGTGAGCACGGTTTGCTAGTCTGATGGCATAGTACAAGTTGGCTCTTGCTGTTCTCAGTGCCATCTCGTCGCCAGACTTGAAGGCTGAGTTCCGTGCCTTTAGCATTTTGCATACTTCATCAGTCATCCAGGGTTTTTGGTTGGCCCGGGTAGTGTTGGATTTGCTAGTGCCGATGTCCTCCGTGCATTTGTTGATGTAGGCTGACACAGACATGGTTTACTCATCTATGTTGATGTGATCGTTGTAAGTGGCAGCTGCTTTGAACAACAACACCCAGTCAGTGCACTCAGTGCCTCCATAGCCCCCTCAGACCACACCCTCATCTGCCTCACTGTAGGTTTTCCTCTGACCAGCAGGGGTTTATATGTTGGAATTAGCATGACAGATAGATGGTCTGAAGAGTCAAGATGGGGGCAGGTGGCTGCTCTGAATGCATCTTTCATGGTGGTGTAAGCCATGTCTAATGTATTTACTCCCCTTGTTGCGCAATCCACATGCCGGTGGAAATGTGGGAGAACTGACTTCATGTTGGCCTGGTTGAAATCCCCAGTGACAATGAAAAAGCCCTCAGTGTGAGTAGATTGCAACTCACTGATAGTCCGGTAGAGAACTTTCATGGCCTCTTTAGTGTCAGCGCTGGGGGGCACGTACACAGCAGTGATGGAAACTAAGGTAAACTCCCTGGGCAGATAGAATGGTCTGCAGTTTACATTCAAAAGCTCAATGTCCGGTGAGCAATGGCTTGAGACAAACTTAGCATTTTTACACCAGTTGTTGTTGATGTAGATACACAGATCACTCCCTCGGGATTTACCGCTGAGTGCGCAGCTCCTGTCAGCATGAAATGTAGCCAGTCCCTTGAAGCTGACAGCGTTGTCCGGAATTGATGAGTTTAGCCATGTCTCTGTCAGAATTGTTGCGCAACAGTTCCTCATCTATCGTTTACTTGATAATTCCAGCTGCAGATGATCTATTTTGTTCTCCAGGGAACAAACATTTGAGAGGAAGATAGATGGAAGTGCCGTTTTATAGGGGTTAGCTTTTAGCTTAGCTGTTAGTCCTCCCCGACAGCCGCGCTTCCGCCTTCGGTCACACCGCCTCTGCTTGCTCCTCTGTCGGCTTGTGGTGCTAGGACCATCGATAGCAACTGGGTCTAGTCAGCGTAATTCTCATGAATGATCGTAATTCCAGCGAGAGATGTCGATCATATATCAATTTGTCGAGATTTTTGCCGGTTTTTGGCATCCTAGGCAGCAGATTGTGATATAAATATTCTAAACTATCACGAGCCAGTGTAGCCGCAGCTGGACAGGGCGCCACCATCTTGTTTAGGCAACATGCATTATAAAAATATTAAATACCCAATCCTACAAATATGCATGGGAGACAAACATATAATTGCTCACAATGTGGACCTAAAAATAATTGCACTTGCACTGTGAATGCAACTGTTTCCCAGCAGCACCTACCAGGCAGTGTTGCTGTGGGTGCTGTCGTCTAGGTGACAGAGCAACTCCAGGCTTTGGGGGTTGTGGGCGGAGTCCTCAGGTGACTCATGGCTTCCTGTCTCCCAATCAGAGGGCATCCGCCATACTGCCGCGCAGGACACAACCCTGCTGTCACTGGCTGTAAGGAGCACACACAGAAAAACACAGAAACACACACACACACACTTTGTTAGTATATGTGTGTGTGGACAGGCTGTGATGTGAATATGCTTCACGAAATATCCACATCACAAATGAGTTATTTTGGTACATCAACACCAGAGCCAGAGCTGCTAATTGGATCCAGTGGAGTAAATGTAAAATTGATACAGTAATTGGACTCAAGGTTTAAGGCTGGAGGGCATAACCAATCACAGAGCGAGAAAGGGAGAGAGACAGAAAACAAAGAGAGCAAAGGAGCCTAATTTCTTTTCGGTGTAGATATTGACAGTGTGTAGGCATGTGTGCGGGCTAAACACTGGCGCTAGGCCTATTTGTCAAATTAAAAAGCAAGGTGGTGCGAGTGCACAGGCTTGAGTGGTTTTAGACATTATTGCACTTGGAGTAAGTGGGTAAGCAATCATCTTGAACAAAAGCCTTTTCTTGCTCACATATTGGAGTACCGGAGGGAGGCGGCAGCGAAACACTACATGGACACCCTTGTGTATGTGTGTTTATTATGCTTGTGTGTGTTTCTATGAAGACATTTTTGTGTGTGAGTATGTGGTGTCTGCACTAGTGCGTAGTGGGCTGTCCAGCCTTGTCTAGAGTTGCTGAGAGGGTGGTCAAGGGTGGTGTCTACCCTAGGTCTACAGTGGCCTCTGCATCAACCTCCCATGCCTTATCTGACATAGATGTCTTTTCCTGTGTGAAGCAACCTGGGACACATTCACACACCTTCTTTTCTTGAGAGAACCCAGACAGCGACAGTCAGACAGCGGATGGCGGAGCAGAACCGGACCGGAGCTGGAACGCAGCTGCCATGTATCTGCCACGTATCTGGTTCAATCACGGGGTAGTCTCACATACACAGACATGAAAACATTTTCTGTATTTGCATTTTTGTCTGGTTTGAGGAAGGCAGGGCATATGTCCAGACTTTTGTGCACGAATGGCCATTTAGAAATATCGAATCTGATGACATCGCTGGGGGTTGTGTGAATATGTTGCCACATCACTTGTGACTTCAACATTGCTCATTTATTAATAAATATATAAGGTTATAGAGCATTACTTAATATTTGGTGCAAGGATTCTCCAAATAAATTGTTTGGTTCAGACCTTGGATTTGAGCCACTGTTCAGTTCATACCATGTTGTGGTCCATGCCAATTTGCCATGGAAAACAGCGGCAAACGCATGGAACGACCGGTAACTATTTCAAGCTTTACTACATTTGTGGTTTTAATCCGTCATTTTTTTGGCTTCATCACTGAAACAAGTATTGCCTGTAACAGAAATACAATTATCAGCATTGGAGAAGAAAGCGCATGTTTTGGATTATCATCATACACACTGTTATATTGTGTAATGACTGAGATCCTTACCCACCATTCATTGTGGAAAGAGACAAAGTTACTCTAAATTAAGTCACATAACTGCCATCAGTAAATAGCAGACCTTGTCTGGCTCTCACTCGAGAGGAGGAATGCTGTTTCCAGAGAGAAGTTCACTGAAATCTTGGCCAGGAGGGCTGACGGTTGCAGTGATTTTTTTTAATCTGTTGCCAGAGACACTAACACAATAGTGGAAGCCACCAAAGACACGGTGAGTTTAAGTTTTTTCTTGTAAATCCCAATCACCACCATTCAACTGCGGGAGCCACCTGGATCTCCCTGCCAGGGACAGACGCTGTTTTTCAGGCGGAAATGAGATGAAGAGTTAGTAGGACTGACAGGATGATAGCCACTTTTCCAAGTATAAATTTGGTACTTTTTTCCTCATGTTAGAAGCTGAAGACACTACCTACTACCACATTACTGTTTCGTCTTTTTCACAGACAGCGAGGCATGATATCAGTGCAAGTGTGAATGGGGCTAATGTTTAGTTCAACCCCGTTTTTATGCAAATTCATTGTTGCATTTGTTCAAATATGAAATATGAAATAATTACTACTATATGTATTTGTTTACCCATACATTCACCATTCCTCACTTGCATTGTTGTGTTATTTGTTACACAATAAATGCTAAATAAAACTTTTGGAAGTATACACTGACACTAAATTCTGAGAACAGCTCATTATATTTGTGTAACAAACATAGGTCTGTATAAGCAGCAGAGGGGAACCCTCTGGGCCTTCTAGGTATTCAGTAAAGGCCTAAGATAAAATATTGAAATCATTTTTGTGTACTCCAAATAAATGCATTGTATTATATATTTATAGATATTTACTATTTATTTGTTTTTATTCACTGAAACAATATTAATAATTTGTAGATTAGGCCATTATAAACTTGGACTCACTTGTCTTGGCACACAGTGGGTTAATATAACGGAACGAGAAATGGACCAATCACAACTTTTCTTCTGTTGGTATCTGGGTAAATTACTCCCCCTGCAGGGCCTTCGGTAGCAGCAACGAAGGCCCTTGTAATTCAAGTGAATGTGGCATGAATTTGACATTGACAGGTGTCTTAGCCAATCATATTTCGCTGAGTTGGGGGTGGGATCATTTCACGGCATCTTCCGGGCATTCGCAAATACCCAGCATAACCGTATACAAGGACCGTATAGAAAGACCCGCGAAAGTTTTCAGCGAGGGAGTGAGGAGAAAAAAGAGAGAAGGAACAGGAGACATGAAATGGCGGCTACGGTCAGTAGTGAAGAAAACTGTGTGATTACTGAATTTATTGAAACTCCATTTTCAAGATTGCCTTTTCATGATAAACTTGAAATTGTCCTGAAAGGTCACCATCACCCGACTTGCCAGGATTGGTGCAATCTAGCAGGAGCTACCAGAGGCATTTTCAAGCTAGCAGCTACAGCGGCTAACGTTACCCGTGGCTAACGGGCAGCCCGCGCACCAACAAGCTGTACTGGTGGGATTGCCTGCTTTTCAATCCCGATAAGGGGCCCTGGTGCAGTGCGGGATTCAAAAAAGCAGCTCAAAAACATCAATCCACTCCCGGACACCTGCGTGCCACTGTCTCTGAGTTGAGAAACAACTCATTGAGCTGAAGAAACAAGACAAACTGTATGACCCAGCCATTGCACACTTTGTTAAAAAGGATCACAGGATGGACTTCGTTTTTAAGTGATCTTCATTTGGTGAGTACCTTTTTTTCAATAATAATAATAATAATAGGCCCTGCTTTATACATACATTTATTTCTTACTGTAAAGGTGCCATAACTGTGCATCAAATTAGATAGACCATGAATATTATTGGTTTGTTGAAGCAGCAAAAAATTAGACATTCAAAACACTCAATATACATGTACCTCTTACTAACATTTCAAGTTTGACAAAATATAAGCATGTCGTGCTTAGATCATAAGCTGTTCAGAACAGGATAAATGAATGTGTGTGTGCATTTCCCAATTGCACCTTCAGCTATCTCCATTGATATCTAATATGATTTCTAAGTAGATGCAACACTCTCATATTGTTCTGACACTCATCATTGCAGTTAACTTTCAGTCCCCTGTGACTGTACCTCAGTCTGGACTGAAGTTTGTAGTCCACAAATCATTTCTGGAGCTTTATTGGAAAACAGCATTGCAGCACTCTCATATACAAGTTATGTAAATGGGGATTCGTTTTACAACTTTAAAAACAACTGGAAAAAACGAATGGCACCATACAGCTTGCACGCTTTGAAGTCTCCGGAAGCCCTGCAATCCAAAAACTGATTTGAAAAGAAATTATTTACACCTGTGGCTCAGGGGTAGAGCCAGTGTCATGTTATCGGAAGGTCGCTGGTTCAATTCCCCTGGTCTGCATGTCTAAGTGTTCTTGGGCAAGATACTGAACCCCAAAACTGCTCCTGATGTGCTGGTCAGTACCTTGCATGGCAGTCACTGCCATGAGTGTATGAATGTATGTATGAATTACTGTAAGTTGCTTTGGACAAAAGCGTCTGCTAAATGCCCTAAATGAAATGAAATGAAATGAAATCTTCACTGTAGCTGCTAAGCTAAAGCGTTAATGCGCACCCTATCTGAAGTGCTAAACAGCACTTAGAGGGTGTAATTATCTTTTTCTGATCAGAGTAGATAATGACTGAATTTTGGTTAAGTTTATGGATAACAAAAATGTTTGTTAATGTTAGTGTTAATTTGAAAAATCTGCGCTATACAAATCGTTATCAGCCTGTTTAAACTGTTACAAAGTGACACCAGCATGTACCTCAAAAGTACTGGTTAGGCTCTTGTCTTGATCTTACAACCAAGATGTGCAATTGCATCCTGTTATGGGTTCACAAATTTTAAAAATTTGGATCAATCTGTTACTACATGTGTTAAAATTATGGACGGCTATATCTATATCACCCTTTTGCTCATTCAAGTAGAAGTAGTATTTATTGTCAGTGCTATAGCAGCTTTTGGCTGCATCTCCTGAAAGAGTTATGGGGTTGACAAACCATGATTTTTATTAAAGCTATTGCCGTTTGAATCCGTTTTTTGTTTTTTTTTGTAACCACTGGGTCACTGCTGAAATATGAAGTGCCATGCATTAAAATGCAAATGCAAGGGTGGCATGTCTAGACTAAACTATTCCAAATCACAAAGGTGTTGCTTTTGGTTAGAACAGGTTTTATAGCCTTCATCTGTACTATATTGAATCTGTGTAAATCTAGTGCAGCACACCCAAAAACTGTCTGTACAATTAGAAAACAACCTTACATGAAAAGCACAGATAATGTGCATGTGACCTTCACTGATTTTCTCCTGCATGACAATGATTCTGCAGCCACTGCTATTATCCCTTATGTGGGTCATCATATACACACATTATTATTGATTCTATTGGAGTCTGAATATGACTTTTAACATAGTGGGACCTGTGAAAGACAGACATGCTGTTATTGATCACCTGTTAAAGGCTGATTGCATGTTATGCTTCTTAACTAAATGGCACTAGGTTGAAATATTGAAGAGAGACACAGAAAGAAAACAATAGGAAGATAAAGTATGCAAAAAATTGAGACAAAGAAACAGAATGAATTAAGAGAAACAAGACATCTACAGAAACGGTGAATGGAGCCAGAGACAGAAGGGACAGTAGACTCACTTTTGTTATAGCAGGTGGTAAGCACAGCCTTATCTGCAGGACTGGTGCCAATATGCCATATCTCCCCAGCTTGGTGCAGGAGGACAGTCTTATTAATGATGTTATTTTCATCATCAAAGTCAATGATGTGGATCTGGGAAAAAAGCACAGAGAGAGAGGAGAGATGTGTTGAGGATGAAGCTGGAGTTAAAATACTGCAATGCTCCGCCCTAGCCACAGTTCAAAGCTCCACTAACTCTACTTCCTCCTGAAATAGAAAAAGGTTCCTCTTTCTAATATGACAGTAAATGTAATTTCAAGGCAGGCATCTCCTTGGTTCTTTTTTTCCCTGTCAACTTCAAACAGGTGAAGACTTTTCATCTTGATTTGGCCTTTAAACAACGATTAAGACACTTTTAGAACTCACACTCACACATGTTGGAGGACTTGGAGGAAGCGGTACAACAAAAAAGAAACCTGATAAAAGACTTTTTTAGGTTAATGGCCCTTCTAAAAGGGGCTGGTCATTAAGTGCATTATCCAAGAAAAGCATTTCTCTGAAGAGCTTTAATTGCAGATGTTTTATTTTTTGTAAGCAGATGATTAATTAGCTATTGCTACTGAAAACCCCAAATGCTGTCTTGACTGTGGTGTTAATATGCTGAAGGTAGAAAAATCTACAACGACAGTTCATAAAACTTTTTGCGCATGTTTTAAAGGAAGAGTTAAATTTTTAATTTCTTATTAAAATAAGTGTTAAATAGCTATTTATTCCACCAGTAATCACTGTTTAGAGTGGAAATAGAGCATTTAGAAACAGAAATGTAAAACTTTCTTTCGTAGTTTTAGGGGAAATTACATGTGATAACATTCTTGGCAAACACAAGCTTGTGGTGACTTCTTGGAGTTTTGCCATCATCATGAATTTAGCAGGTGTGGCAATATTTAGGGTTACAACTAATAAAAACGTTCATCATCTTTTAATCTGCTGATTATTTTCATGATTAATCAATTAATCCTTTAGTCAATAAAATGTTTGAAGTTCATCAGAATTTCCCAAAGCAACATTTTCAAAACCCGAAGACTCTTCATTTACTAACATTTTACTAACTAATAAGTAAAGTAAACATTTCAATATTTTAAAACATTTGAGAAGCTGAAGTCAGCATTTTTTTTTACATTTTGGCTTGAAATATAACTGAAACCATTAACCGATTATCAAAATAGTTGGCAATTCATTTTCGACTCATCGACTAATCGATTTATTCACTTATTGAAAACTTTTGCGTTGACCTGATTAATATATGTTTCCTATTCATTAAAGTATTGAAAAAAGTATTGTTTTGGAATCAGTACTCAGAAACTCAGGCATCAAATCAACACAAGCTTCTTGACAAAAAAAACAAACACTCAAGTTCCACTTATTTTCGTTGCTTGGGACTCACAAGATGTGGCTGAAATTCTGGACAAATTTGGCAAGTTTGGCTGAATTAAAATGTGTGTCTCCACGGCAATAGCATCATATTACTAGGTTACACCTCAGCTTAGTCAGTACTGCTTTCTGACATTTCACAGCCTGTTTGCCTTTAATCCACCCTACTCTTTCTTTTAGGGTTTAGGGTTAGGGTTAGGTTAGATTTTCATGATATTTAAAGATATAGAAGATGCATATGAATAGTTTCTTAACATCCAATCAACTAAATGTCACAAGGCACCAGAAATACAGATCTCCTTTATCTGGTGTAATGATGAGACCTCGGTAGCACTTAACACAATCAACAGCTGTCTAACTTTACACACACAAGCTCAACAAGCAAGCATAGTTTTATCCATAGAAAGTTAATAGAAATGTTTTTCATTAAATGGAAATCTATGCGATGAAGGCCCTCGATTGAATGCAGTTCAGGGCCTACAATGCAGTAAAACAGTGGGGGTCTCAAGGTTTGATCAGACAATTAATGGTGGTTTCTCCCATAAGAGAGACACTTACAGCACCTTGGGGGACAGTTAATGGGGTTGCACTGGACAATAACTCCTGCAAGACACTTCCACTCCTCTTCCCTGTACTACTTTTACAGGCTAAACAAGAGGATGAAAGGAGACTGTGTGAGGAGGAGGATGAGAAGAGTGCCAGTGCAGCAGCATCCTCCAGCCTCCTCAAAGTCAGCTAGGCAGCTATTAACCTTGGGTTGGACTGCAAATTATTACGCAAAGTTATAATTTTATGGTGGTGGGGGAGCAGTATAAATAAATTCAGGCGGGACAGGGTAATTGGAGGGCCTAGTAATAGGGTCCCCCCGAATGAACCCAGGTGTGAGGGGAGAGAGAAGTTCCAGTCCTCCTCCCCCAGGTGATTTAGCTCTCATTCTTCCAGTCCTGGGGAGTGACATAGCCTTCAGCCACTTGGGCACCAAGCCCAGCACTTTTAATTATGTGCCAATGGTGGGAGGAATTGAGGCAGAGAGTAGGAGAGGAGGGAGATTGGGAAGAGGGGGTAAGGGAGGGATAAAGGCAAGCTGGCTCATGGCCCCCACTTCAGGGGCCTCTATGCTAAAGCTCTTTAGCTGCACAGATGACAGTAGGCGCAGGGCGGAGGAGTTGGGAACGGGTGAGAGGTGCAAAGCTCAGACGCTTTATCTCGTTAGCAGCCTTAAATGCCATGCCAACGCGCCCTCCAATTTGTCATTCCAGCTATTGGTCTCTGAGGGATTTGAGAGGTGCTCTGAGAGTTAAGAGAGACATTTCCACCCTGCATTATACTTAATGGGAGGTTGAGAGGCTCATGGATACAGCAGAAGCTATCAGGGCTGAAAAGCCAATTGAAAAAACATTTTTCACATTGCGAGTTCAAACTTGGATGAACTGAGCTAACCAATGTTTGCCAGCAAACTTCTGTAACCCCAGAGGTACACTCTTTGTCCTGCCCCACTCCCAATAACAGCACAGAAAAATTACATGACTCAACAAACAGCCAATCACCTTTTGAAAACAATAAACAAGGTAGGTTGTGCTCTCCCACATAGTGTAAACAAAACAGCAAACAAAACATGTAGCTACTCTGCAACCTATCTCTCTATACCTATCTTAAAGTGACAAACCCATACTTCATTATAAACTAAACATGTCGAAAATACACTCATTTTGAAACAGAATGTGTACTTTTATCAAATCAAACTATTACTGAAATAAATTAAGTGTGGATTAAAACAATCTGGGGCTACACTTATGCAGAGCGGAAGAGACTAAAACAGACGGCACTGACTGTACCTGCAAATCAAATCATCTAAAAAACTATGACCTAAGAAATGAGGTCCAACGACATTTTAAAGTGCTCTCCAGTCAGTGCATCATTCAGTGTTAAAAAAAAGAATAAATAGAAACATATAGCAGCATACATAAACACACACAGTCATACACACCCAATCATTGCATCAATTAAAAAAAAACAAAAAAAACAGTATGAACATACATCTACAGACATGCATACTTTCGGTCACTGCATTGATCCATTTCACATTCAGATCCATTGCACATTATTTTCTTGCAGCATTGAGAGTGGTTATTGCAGTTGGATAAAAACTGTGTTGAGTCCACTTGTCCTGGTGTTAATTGATCTGTACCGTCTGCCTGAAGGCAACAGTTCAAATGGAGTGACCGGGATGGTGGGTGTCCTTTATAATGTTCTGGGCTTTTTTGAGACAATGGTAACTGTGTAGTTCTTCCAGTGCGGGGAGAGGGCAGCCGCCAATTTTTTGGGCGGTGTTGACAACCCTCTGGAGCACTTTCTTCTGAGCCACTGTGCAGCTGGTGTACCATACGCACATGCAGTATGTTAGTGTGCGCTCAATGGAGGCACGGTAAAAGGACACCAGCAGTCTTTGTGTGATGTTATTCCTCCTGAGTATTCTCAGGAAGCACAGTCTCTGCTGGGCCTTTTTCACTAGCTCAGAGGTGTTCACGCTCCAGGATAGGCTCAATGTGGACTCCCAGGAAGCGGAAGTCTGCCATCCTCTCCACACAGTCCCCGCTGATGATCAATGGTGGGATCTCGGTTTTCCTTCTCCTGTAGTCTATGATGAGTTCTTTGTTTTTTGAGGTGTTGAGGAGCAGGTTGTTGGCCCTGCACCATGTTGACAGCCGCTCTACCTCATCTCTGTAGGCAGACCCCCCCC
>OMLP01043529.1:0-10582 GCA_900302685.1 Spondyliosoma cantharus | reverse complement strand
CTCACCTGTCTCTCTCTCTGTCTATCTCGCCTCCTCACCTGTCTCCCTCTCTGTCTGTCTCCCTCTCTGTCTATCTCTCCTCCTCACCTGTCTCCCTCTCTGTCTGTCTCCCTCTCTGTCTTTCTCTCCTCCTCGCCTGTCTCCCTCTCTGTCTCTCTCCCTCTCTGTCTGTCTCTCCTCCTTACCTGTCTCCCTCTCTGTCTCTCTCCTCCTCACCTGTCTCCCTCTCTGTCTGTCTCTCCTCCTCACCTGTCTCCCTCTCTGTCTGTCTCTCCTCCTCATCTGTCCTCTCTGTCTGTCTCTCCTCCTCACCTGTCTCTCTCTCTGTCTATCTCTCCTCCTCACCTGTCTCCCTCTCTGTCTGTCTCTCCTCCTCACCTGTCTCCCTCTCTGTCTGTCTCTCCTCCTCACCTGTCTCCCTCTCTGTCTGTCTCTCCTCCTCACCTGTCTCCCTCTCTGTCTGTCTCTCCTCCTCACCTGTCTCCCTCTCTGTCTGTCTCTCCTCCTCACCTGTCTCCCTCTCTGTCTGTCTCTCCTCCTCACCTGTCTCTCTCGTCTGTCTCTCCTCCTCACCTGTCTCCCTCTCTGTCTGTCTCTCCTCCTCACCTGTCTTCTTCTTGTGTTTTGAGGCGTACGATGCGACGGTGCTGGCGGGCTCGTACTCTGGTCCTCAGCTCGACATCCTGATCGATCAGGGCCGTGACGATCAGTTCCTGTCGGCCAGTCAGCTGCTGCCTGACAACCTGATCGCCGTCTGCTCCGAGAAGAAGATCCCCGTCGTCTTCAGACTGCAGCCGGTCAGTTCCTCCGCACTGTCAAAATAAAAGCACACACATTAGACTCATAGCAGCTCCCTGATGCTAACTGTGTTTCTTGGCGCAGGGTTACGACCACAGCTACTTCTTCATCTACTCCTTCATGAGCGATCACATCAAACATCACGCCAAGTTCCTCAACGCCTGAACCCAGCAGAGAACAGTCGATTGACGTTGACTCTGCTGCCGTCAGTCCTGTGATAAGATGAGGAGTCGGAGGCGTTTCAGCCGCTGTGCCTTCAGTCTGAGCCGTCAGTGAACAGTCACAGCTGTACCTTTCACAATAAACCACTTGATCATTCATGTTGTTTTGTTTTGTTCTTATTCAAGATTGTTGACCTGCAGAAAAAAACTACAGTAATCTGATTAGGGCTGGGTGGTGGCCATAAAACATTATCACAATACACAATATTTATCTCAATAGTAATATTGTGACTATTTCACCGAGCACGTGAACAACAACGATGCGCGTTCACAAAGCTGCGACAGTCAAAGTGTTTCATGCCACGGAACAGCTGCGAACAGATTCAAGAGCAAAAACATAAGTGTTAGTGACCAACACAAAGCATTCTGGGATTCTTTTGCAGTTGTTTCCACTTGTAGATGTGACAGAACAACATTAACACTACACAGAACCACCATCTGGTTCAACAGTAGAAACACTAATGTTTGAAAATAAGAACTAACCCTAACCCTGTTATTGAACTAATGACTGTAGAATATCTAAAGCAACGTGTCATTTGTAGGTTTTTCTTGGATGTTGAGAACACAAACGATCATTAACATGGTGAGCTGCAGATCACAAAGTAATCAGATTACAGCTGCAGGAGTTACAGGTTCATCAAGTTAATACAGGAAGTCTTCACATGAATATCTGAAGCTCAGATAAGATGGAGACTGAGCTGAGGTGAGTTAGTGTCTCTGTTTAAAGGCCTTTGTAGGAGCGAGATGACGACAGCGCCCCCGTGTGGCTGCTTCTGTCAAACCACCGCTCTGCTTCAACATGTTCAGCACGTTTCAGACAGAACTGACTGTATTCATCTTATTATTATTATTCATATTATCAATGAGGCCGGATCACAGAGCCTTATGTTTATATATATGCAGTACGTTTACTTCACCCAGTATACTGAGTGAAGTATGTATAGTATCTATTATATATACTATACATACTTCACTCAGTATACTGGTTTATACTCACAATGGAACAGAAAGTTTAAGTGTCTTTGTCTTACTTGTACTGTTATTTAACAGCAGTATAATGAGTCAGAGTGTTGTTCAATATACAAACGTGTTCACACTGTTTCTGTTTTCACATCTGACTTGTTGTCTTCTTATATTTTGGCTCCAACAGGTTCAAAATGTTTTTATTTATTGAGAAACAGAACCGTTCCTGATGTGCAGTCCACTGGTCCCGTATACAAGTTAACTTCAAGTCTAAAGTACAGTTAAAGGTATATTTCACCTATTAATAATAACTTAATAGTTACCTAGTGGTAAACTTTGAAGTACAAACAAATATATATAGACAGTAGGTATTATAATTATGACAATACTGAGGATTTACTCTATGTTTGACAAAGTGAAACAGGTCGGTCCAAACCGGTTCAGTCAGAGGAACAGAACTCAAACCAGAGAGCTATTATTCATAATCAGGGACGCTGTATAGTTTAAGAGCAATTTAACCTCACAAAAATAACACCAACACAGCAATTTGTATTAGAATCTTTTTTTAATTCTTTTCTTTTTGTAGAAACCTCCGGCTGCACTGTGAAGCTTTAATCAGCCGAGTAGAGCTGCAATACAAGTAAGTCACTACTCTTACACTCAAAGTACACTCAGAAGTTTCTCTTAGAAACTAAAGAGTGGACCAAGTACTGAACTAGTACGCTTGCAAGTATATTACTACATAAAGTGGTGCCGAGGAACACGAGACTGTTTCTGTCAGTCGAAGAAAACAAAGAAAGTAATAATGATGTCCTGATGAAGTGTTTCTCTTCATCATCATTTGGCTTCCTGTGAGAGGCCTGCTACAGATTATGAAGTTGAACACACAATGTTGTTGTTATTATATTTGTTCTGTATTTACAAGGCAGAAATGTGAAACAGTGTCACAGCTGTAGGTTGTAGCTTCTGTCGTGGAGTCCACCTGGAATTGTTTAATCATCATGTCATGTTGAAACAATGTGATGAACGACAACACGATCACTGTAGTCGATTATTACAGATCATATTTGCGGTACTGTGTGTGTGTGTGTGTGTGTGTGTGTGTGTGTGTGTGTCTACAGCATGTTGGTCTCACAGGAGTCGGGCTGCAGGATCTGCAGAGTCACAATGAGTCGGATGGCTTTTCTGAACCAGGGGTACAACAGGGCGTAGAGGAGCGGGTTCAGACATGAGTTAAAGTACATGAGGAAGCTCATGGCGACCTCCGTGGAAGAGCCAATCAGGATGTTTCCGCCTCTGAGAGACAGACAGTAGTACGGAGAGTAACAGATGAGAAACACAGCGACAACCACACCCAGAGTCCTGGCTGCCTTCAGCTCCGACCTCTTTATCTTCACCGTCACTGACAGCTGGGAGCGAGTGGCCCGAGCCTGGTTCACCTCCACCACAAACACCCTCACATACAGGATCACGATCACACTGATGGGAATGAGAAAGGCCACAACGACGTCCACATCTCCTGTGATGCTCACCACACACTCCCCGGAGCAGGAGTTATACCTGCCCGGGTCCTGCAGGTGGTCGAACAGGAGGAAGACGCTGTAGAAAAAAGAGCAGATCCAACACAAACACACACTGACCGACACCAGCCTGTCAGTGATTCTGGTGGGGTAACGCAGTGGGTCACACACCGCCATGTACCGGTCCACTGAGATCAGCACCATGTTCCCTACAGAGGCATTGATCAGGGTGACGGGAAGGAAGAAATACAGAGCGCACACGACGTCACCCAGGACCCAACAGGTCCCCGTCAGGAAGAGTTCAACCGGCATCACCAGGAGGACCACCAGGAAATCTGACACCGCCAGAGACAGGAGGAGGTGGTTGGTGGGGGAGCGGAGCTGCCTGCAGGGAGACAGCACCACCTCTGATATCAGCACCATCTCTCTCTGTCATCAACAATGTTATCAGCAAAATAAAAGCAATAATATAGAATATATAGAAATATAGAAAATATAGAATATTAACAATGATGAAATCTGTGCAGAAACCATGTCGATAATGAGTTCTCACAAAGAGAGAGAGATTCAGACTTTGTGTGACACTGAAGTCACACCAGCACACACACATTCAGGAGCTGTACATACAAACAACTCCTACAAACTGCAGGAGAAACTCGTCTGTGGCTCACTAACAGCTCCATCTCTCTCCTCCGTCCTGTTTTCACAAAGACAACAACATCTTTTCACTGACTGATCTGAGCTCACACACTTTAGTCTGAGAGGTTTGTGTGGACCTGAAGTGTGAGATGGAGATGATGACGAGCAGGTTGAGCGTGGCAGCGAGCAGAGAGACGATGAAGAGCAGGATGTAAACGAGCAGAGCCTTGGGGTGAGGAGCAGCGGGCCTCCTGCAGGAGGCGTTCAGAAGTTGTGGGAAACAGAGTTCTGACTCCTGTTTCATCGTCGGAGAGGAGAGAAGCCGCTGAGCTCCAACAGCTCTGACTCACTTTGTGTCAGATACACTGTATTAATGTGTCGTCTCCTCCTGTCAAACCCAGAGGGAAACACCGAGGAGATCATCTGACTGGCAGGCTGCAGTGACGTCGTTATGGGCTGGACTCATTCATAAAGTTCAGAATCAGATGGGGCTGTTATAAAATGTCTCAAGGGCAAAAGTTTCAGGTTGTGTTTGTCAAATTTTGATTACTTATTACTCCCAGTTTCCACCGGTTGCTCGTCGATACTCGTTGCACCGATTCATTTAGCTGAGCAGACAATCAGAGAGACAAGCGTTGACTAGTGCTAACAACACGGGACACACCTCCAGAACCAGAGCCACAGTATTCACTGACAGCCAGATGTTGTGTCAGGGCCTGAAGGCCGAGTCCAGCTGCTGCACTCAGGAGAATCAGCTCAGCTTCCCTCATCACTCTCTAAACCTCTAGACACAGGTGAGGTTCAACCATCACATCAACCATCTAACCTTAACCCTAACCATCACACTCTCTTGGTGTTAATTCTACCAGGGAGGCAGAGAAACAACTGGAGCTCTACATCTGGTACCTGCCTTTAAAACAGGAGCATCACTGCAGTCAGCCACAAAGACACTGTTCACAACAGTCCAACACCGGCTTCAGCTACATCCAACACCCAGGTCCGGTTCAGCAGCACTGAACAGCAGTGCTCTGGTGCCAAAGCCTGATGACACCTGGTGTCAACATCTGTCCTCAGTGACCTCAGTGATGTGATGTCACTTCCTGCTCTGTATGAAACAAACCCGTCCATCACTGAGACAAACAGACTCCATGTTTCTACTCAAAGACAGAAAAACTCACTAAACTGACACATTTGTTAAGGGAGTCTGGGGACTTTCTCCACGGGGACAAAGAAGTAGCCTATATTGTTCCTGTTTAGTGTACACTACTGTTCAAAAGTTTGGGGTCACCTACACAATTTCATGTTTTCTATGAAAACTCTCACTTTTATTCATCAAATGAATAAAAAATAAAGTCAAGACATTGACGAGGTTAGAAATAATGATTTTTATTTGAAATAAATAATTTTGTAGGTAATCTGAAGAAATTTCACCCCATGCTTCCTGAAGCACCTCCCACAAGTTCGATTGTCTTGATGGGCACTTCTTACGTACCATACGGTCAAGCTGCTCCCACAACAGCTCAATAGTTCTTCTATAGTTTGGAGGTATGCTTTGGGTCATTGTCCTGTTGTAGGAGGAAATTGTTCCCTTTTACTTTGTAAAGCAGCCCCAGACCATCAAGTTCACCATGCTTGACAGATGGCGTCAGGCACTCCTCCAGCATCTTTTCACTTGTTATGTGTCTCACAATGATCTCACTGTGTGATTGTTGTGTCTGGGCTGTCCTCATCAAAGGTGTCGGCGTGTAGTTTGATGATGAAAGAATTCTGCGGAGGCAAGGCTGGGTGGAATGATAGAGCAACCTTTATTGAAACAGATCTCAAGCCGTTCTACCTGGTATTCTCGAATCTGACAAAGTTCAAGCCAATACTTTGTCCTCTGCTCTATCAGAAAACCTTCTACCTTAGGAATCTACAAACACCACCCCCGATCTCTACTCGTGCGGGCCTTTTTGGAGTGCCTCCGATTGTACCGCCCTTCTTCCCTAATTGGTCAGTTTGTTCATCTATCCAATAAGCTAAGAGAGGAGTTGACCTGTCCTCCTGCTCATCTCCCCTAAATCGCTACCTAACCTGTTGTTAATTATTAGGTCTTGTCCCCCAGGCAGCCCTGAGGGCCATCCTGTCCCTCTCGGGAAAAACTCTGTTTTTTACTTTATAGTGGCCCAACCTTCTCGCTGTCCTCTAACCCCCAGACAACTGAATCACGGCTCCGGGGACCCTGGGCCTGTAAACCCCACACCGGCTACATTCCTTAGCTCTCACACGGTGACAGTTGGTCACAGTTAAACTCACTAAGATTCTAAATAAGAATGTGTTGCAGTCCAGACACCTCATGATCAAAACATCTCAAACTTAGATTTGTCCGTCCATAACACTTTTCTCCAATCTTCCTCTGTCCACCTGGCCTCTGATCCCCTCAACACCTCACTGGATGGGCTGGCAGCCCACTATAATTCTGCAATCTGCTGGGGTCTTGACTCCCTTGCCCCTCTTAAAACCCTGACTGTCTCCTTTACCCGTTTTGCCCCCTGGTTCACCATTGAACTCCGTACCCAAAGACTACTTGTCGCCGCCTGGAGAGGCTCTATAAAAGACCTGGCCTCACCATCCACCATGAAGCCTACAAAGACCACATTAGGTCTTATAAAGAAGCTTTCTCCAAGGCCAAAACAAACTACTACACCACCCTCATTGGAGACCATCAAAATAACCCCAGAATGTTATTCTCCACCATTAGGTTGGTCTCTCAGGCCAAAGACTCCACCTGCTCTATGGGCCCCATGCCAACAACTCTGGTGAAGTCTTGCCTGCTTGCCCTGTGCCCCCTCATGGTGGACATTATCAACTCATCCCTAGAATCTGGCATGGTCCCATCCATCTTCAAAACAGTTTCAGTCACCCCCATCCTCAAGATGCCATGTCTGGACCCAGATGAATTACATAACTACCGGTCGATCTCCAATCTTCCTTTCCTGAGCAAAATCCTGGAAAGAGCAGTTGCCGCCCAACTCCATCAGCACATGTCCAACCATGAGCTATATGAACCCCTTCAGTCTGGCTTCAGGGCACGCCATAGCACAGAAACTGCCCCCATCAAGATCACCAATGACCTCCTCATTGCTGCAGATTCTGGCCACATCTGTTATGCCTCGGCATTGATCCTAGTGGTTTCTTGTTTTCGGTCCTGTGTATTTCCTTTCCTCCTATTCCTGACCCCTCTTCCCTGCTCAGTTGGTTTCGCCCACTTCCCTGATTGTCGGTCCCCTCCCTGATCTGTTTCACCTGGTGGGATTTTTGTGTGTGTACTTATACCCATATGTTTCCCCTGTTCGTTGCCAGTTCATCTTCTTGTCTTCGTGCAGAAACGTCCCAGCTTTTGATCCATATCATCTCTGAGTGTTTCCAGGTTATTGACTTCAGCTGTGTTCCTTCCGACTTCGTCTCTGCCTACTCCCTGTCTGATTCGTCTGCCCTCGCTGAATGACCACCCGTGTAACAACCTTCTTGCCTGCCTACTCCTTGCCTGTTGTGTTGCCCCGCTGACTGATCACTCGTGTACCGACCCTCCTGCCTGCCAGCTCCCTGCCTGTTGTGTTTGCTCCGCTGACTGATCACCCGTGTACCGAACCATTTGCCTAGTAAAGACTTTTGCCTCGCATATCCTGTGTCTTGTTGTGCTATTGAGTCTGAACTATTGTTGTGGTTTACCTGGTTGTGATAACATCGGTATTCTGATCCTCCTGGACCTCTCTGCAGCCTTTGACACAATCTCCAACACCATCCTCCTCACACGCCTGTCTGACTACCTTGGACTCACCGGTACAGCACTCTCCTGGTTCCAGTCCTATTTAACAAACAGGAAACAGTTTGTCTCCAGTCAACCAGGGCGTGCCTCAAGGCTCTGTGCTTGGACCCCTCCTCTTCACCATCTACATGCTCCCCCTTGGTCAGATAATTCGCAAACACAGTCTCAACTTCCATTCTTATGCTGATGACACTCAATTATATCTCTGCACCAAACCATCCACCCAGCTACCCCCACAGTCACTTGTCAACTGCCTGCATGATATAAAACTCTGGATGACATCAAATCTACTCAAACTAAACACCAATAAAATAGAGCTCATGGTTGTGGTCTCCAAGGCGCTGCTCCAGAAGGTTGGAGATCTTCTCCTGGACGTGGACGGATGCTCCATCTCACCATCCATGGAAGTCTGCAACCTGGGTGTCATCCTTGATTCCACACTATCTTTTCAATCACACTTAAAATCCATCACAAAATCAGCTTTTTATCATCTCAAAAACATCTCCAGACTCCGGCCCTCCCTCCCCGAACCTATGTCTGAGACCCTCATCCATGCCTTCATCAACTCCCACCTGGACTACTGTAATGGAGTCCTGGCCAGGCTCCCTTCCAAAACCCTGGACAGGCCCCAGTATGTGCAGAACCCGCACCAAGCCCTGGCAACACATCACCCCCACTCTCATCCGCCTTCACTGGCTCCCAGTCAAATCACGCATCACTTACAAAATTCTCCTCCTGACCTATAAATCTCTCCATTCCCTCGCCCCCCAATATCTGTCTGACCTCCTCCACCCCTATACCCAGTCTCGGACGCTGCGCTCATCAGGCACACACACAGCTCTCCATCCCTCACACCAAACTACAAACCCTCTGCAACAGAGCCTTCTGTGTGACAGCCCCCACTCTCTGGAACACTTAAAAACTTAAAGACTCAAAAACCCATCTTTTTAATAAGACCTATCCAGCCCCATCAAATCAATCAACTTTTCTATTTCTTTATCTTATATGTATTTTTTTTGTTTATCAATTTATTCTTTGTTTTGTTTGTTCCACTTTGTTAAGTGTCCTTGGGTACCCTGAAAGGCGCTATATAAATTAAACGTATTATTATTATTATTATTGTTACTATTATTGTTATCAATGTCTGTGTTCTTTTGCCCATCCTAATCTTTTATCGGCCAGTCTCAGATATGGCTTTTTCTTTGCCACTCTGCCTAGAAGGCTGGCATCCCAAAGTCGCCTCTTCACTGTGGATGTCGAGATTGGCGTTTTGCGGGTACCATTTAATAAAGCTGCCAGTTGAGGACCTGTGAGGCATCTACTTCTCAAACTAGAGACTCTTATGTACTTGTCCTCTTGCTTAGTTGTGCACCAGGCCTCCCACAGGCCTCTTTCTACTCTGGTTAAAGCCTGTTGGTGCTGTTCTCTGAAGGGAGTAGCATGGAATAGCCTTCATTTCTCGGAACAATAACAGACTGTCGAGTTTCAAAATAAAGTTCTCTTTTTCTGCCCATTTTGAGAGTATAACCAAACCCACAAATGATGATGCTCCAGATACTCCAGATACTAGTTTTCAGCTGTGCTAACATAATTACAGGAGGGTTTTGTAATCATCAATTAGCCTTTTAACACGATTAGCTAACACAATGTACCATTAGAACACAGGAGTGATAGTTGCTGGAAATGGGCCTCTGTAAAAAAAAATCAGCTGTTTCCAGCTAGAACAGTCATTTACCACATTAAAAATGTCTAGACTGTATCTGACTCTGATTAATTTAATGTTATCTTCATCGAAAAAACTGCTTTTCTTTCAAAAATAAGGACATTTCTAAGTGACCCCAAACTTTTGAACGGTAGTGTCTTTGTAACATGTGACATGTTTAGATCAATAACATGTTTCTTCTTTCATAAATGGAGTGTAAATGGTGACATCAGTGTAAACAGTGTGTTCAAACAGCTGATCAATGTTGGCAGGTAAGACTTTAGCACTTTAGACACAGAAGCAGACAGGCTGGTACAGACATGCTGCCACAAACTGACACTTTTTACAAGGAGACAAACAACTTCAGCTTCTGATTTAATGCTGAATTTACAACAAGGACACAATGAGTTAGAATCTGTCAGAGACAGAGTTTCACAATGTTATGAAGTTTGTTTTAACTCAACAACTCTTAAAATCACTACATTTATTAATGGAGTCTGGTGATGTTGTGTTACTGGTTCACTGGTGGATCAGTTGAAACAGACGTGTGTTCACAGACAGCTGCTGCTGATACTGGCAGGTATGATTACATCATGTGTTGACATGCTGAGTCTATGATAGTTGTTTGGAATAATTGCATCATGTGTTTGTGTTGATGCTCGTTAAATCTTCACACCTCTGATTGCAGTGTCATCATGTGAGTCTGATGGATGCAGGTGTGAAACGTTTCAGTCATCAGGGGCTAATGGGCCTCATAATAACTGTGTGTGTGTGTGTGTGTGTGTGTGTGTGGTTGTGTCATGTTTGTTTTGGCCACCACACACACACACACACACACACGACGCTGAGGTATAATATAATGGATTACTGTGGTACAAAGTAACTGAGTAGATTGACTCAAGTTCAAGTAAAAATAATAATCTTGGAGATA
>OMLP01043523.1:0-39308 GCA_900302685.1 Spondyliosoma cantharus | reverse complement strand
GACAAATGTATTCTGAGCTGTATTCATTACAATGCATGCCCTCTTTGTTTCCCATAATGGGACAAAGAGACAATGAGTACAATGTTCTGATGCCACACTGAGAAAAGCGATGCTTGCAATCTTGCATTTAGTTAAGAATTTTGCATCAGCTCCTTTAAGTAATTCCGACACACTGAAGCACATTTATTTTACTTAATAGCTCATGCAAATGTTTCTGAACACCTGTTTTGATTAAAAATCACATTACTTTTGGCAGTGTGGTCCTAATGAGGTGATTATATCATTTGCAAATAGGCAATGCAGGTGATGCATCAACAACAAATTCACACATAGCTTATGTTAGTACATTAGACAATACAATGCATCAGCCATTGATAGGGAGGATGTTTAAGTCATCTCTTTGAATGTAGTTTACTGTTTTTCACTACAGCTAACTGTCGGCTTAGAAAGACTGACCTCCCTCACAGTGGGGCCTCGAGGAGGAAATCTGCCATCTCATCTGATCATGTTCCACTGAAAGATTTTACGACTAATTATGCGGTAAATCTCTTGGCTAGAAAAAAACTGTTGTCTGATCCACGCATCAGACTGTTGGCATTAAGCAAATCATATCAACAAACATGTTCCATGATTGGATTAAGAAAAAGAAATAAATTAATCAAGACCAATAAGAAAATAAAAAAAAGCATCCCTTCCCAGTATAGCATCAGGAGAACTGTGTTCTTGTTTGCATAAAGAAATTTGAATATTAAGGAGGGTATAATGAAAGGAGAGTAAAGCCGCCAGGTAGAAACAAACATCGCAGCCTTTTGATGCTGATTGGGATCTTCAGAACCATGACTGCACAAAGTAGCGAGCTTCAGAAGCATGTTCAAAGGTCTTTCAGTCTGATTTGATCCTGTGTCCACAGCAAAATTAAACAGAAAGCACAGTGTGAATTCTGTGCTGGACAAAGATTGCGCAGGTACACTGATGGTTGGACAAACAGCAGGTAGTTCATCCAACGTTCAGTCATGTGAGGCTAACTACTGTAGAAACTTTGACATGTTATCTCTTTATTGTGTTTTTGTGCTCTACCCTGTGGTGTCTCGGATCCTGAACCTATCTCCTATTTAGAAGATAAAAAGAGCTGTCTCTTTTAGTCTGCCTGAATGTGTGCTGCCTTGCAGGGAACCATACAAAAAGCACTGCTTTTTAATGAATTCATGCAAATGAAAACTAAACATTTTAACTATACTCTACACTATGAGACACCATACAGCAAGACTTTCATGCCAGTGGGCTCACTGAGACTGGATGGATATAGACAACCCAGCCGCCAGAATAAAATGTTGGTTGTTAACATTTCTGCAAACCACTAATATATTCAAATGTGTACGTATAATGCGTACCATATTGACATTGGTAGAAAATGTGTCATATCATGTTCACATTACACGTTTATGGCCTCACTTTTATCTCAGGAGGTGAAGGGAGGATGGCGGTGGAGTTACTGCCAGGTCCGCTAGAGCGGCACATGTACGTGGCAGAACATCTTGCTTTTCATTTTAGTACCAGTGTTCACCCGCATCATCTAGATATTTAGGGTAGAGCCTGATTTTTCTGCATTACATCCGTGGTTTTCTGCAAAAATGGATCTCAAAACAATCTACGATTAATTATATTGACCACACACAAGCGTCTCACCACAGTTTCAACGTCTACATCTGTAGAATGTCACTGACATGAAAAATTATATACACAACAAATGAAAGGCTTTACTGGTGTGCTTTCTCTTTCTCTGTCTCTCTGTCTCTCTGGCTCTCCATTGCTTTCATCACAAAGTATAATCATGTCATCATCTTTATTGATCATTATCAAAGGCAAACTGTGTAGAAAAATAAAGCTTTCAGTAGCAGCCCTCCAGCAGTATCACTGTCTGTGTGGACACACACACACGTGTGCTATTTAACCAACCCTAACCCTAGTGTTTTTTGTGCCTAAACCTAACTAGACCATAAGCATGGCATGGTCACAACATGAAACAAAATAAAAAAAAACATACATTTTCAGCATATCTGTGGTTTGCAAAAACGTATATTGCTAACATTTATTCTGCTGATTGGGTTCAGACAATTAATACAGAACAACTTGGCTCGTTCTTATGCTTATAGATTTTTATTCAGTCTTAATAAGGAATGCAATATTTGGATTAATTTGAATGGATACCGTTAACTGACAATTACTGTCCCTGCTTCTCATGGCCAGTATTTTGACATTTTATTCTATTTTTAAGAGAAGTTCTTAACCTGTAGTTTATGCACACCTGAGGGTAACAAAGGCTAAGATGTAGTGAGCAAACATCGTGTTGTGTTGTCTTCCTCTGAAACGTTGAAAAACGTCAGCAACAGTAACAACATGCTTGGCTCTCTTATCTACACTGCCTAGCTCGACCTCGGTGCAAAAGTGTGAAGTAATGAATGCGACAAGTTGTTACGCTTGTTAGTCTTCTTCTCCTTTGCCTCTGCGTTTACAGTATATGCAAACCACCTTTAAAGTACATAGCGCCACCTACTGTATCAGAGTGTGTAGATAAGTCAAAGTAAGCAAGCTGCTTTGTATTTATCAGCTGTGATTCAGTTTTTCAGGCCGATAGCCAATAACATAAATTTCACATTGTTGGCCCAATATTTAATTTTCAGAATGAAAAATGAATGTTATAGACATTATTACGCCCTACTTTTCTGTATTCTATAACAATGCAACAATTTTAGCAAATACAAAAGCAGCAGTGCTTAAAATGTATTTATGGATATCAGTATATCATATACTGAGGTTGTATTTTTGCATTTAGAAGTAACATGAATAAAAAGAAACATACTGTATATGGAGCTGTAGGCTTTTATATTCTATATATTATCCTTTGTAAATGCTAATTAACATGACTGGCTTCACAATTCATTGATCATAACTCTGTTGCACCTTTAAAATGATTTGTCTCTGCACAACATTGATCAACTAAGCCTATTAAATAGTGATATTCGCCCTGGAGCCAGTCTCACCTAATCTAATCTAGCTCTCAGCAGCTCATGATGAACAATACAACAAAAGCATTGCAACATGAAAGAGATTATAAAAATGTCATTAAGTCTGATGTCAGTGAGATACTTGGATGACAAACAGTGACTGCAGAGCACACTGCATGAATCAAACTTCACACATTTTTAAATAGAAGCGTTTCATCCACATTGTTTCATGGCTGATGTTTGAGTAATTCTATCCACATCGGTCTGGGCAGGAAGCTATTAAAACAGCTCAACCTGTTGGTACACAAATGAGAAATAAATTAATTTAGTGCACAAGGAAACTCAGTTAATGTGAATGAGACTGGAGTGTCTTTTGATGCCACAAAGCTGAGATTTTCTTCCTAGCCTTGAGAGCCCGAGGTAGAATGGAAAAGAGCAGGATGTCGAAACATGACACCAGAAAAGTACTGAGAAACAAGCACAGCGGTTTAATTGAACTACGAGGATTGTATTCAAGCCTGTGGCTATATGACAGTAAACATGAGAGGCAAACCAGAATTTTAATAACTGGAGGGGCAGGCTGTTGTCATTTGTCAAAGAAGCCCAAAACAATGTGTCTTCACTGTATATTACGAGGCAGAAAGCTCAGATGATGCATACAGCGTGTCATTACTCAGAAACATTTCTTCTGTTCGAGACAGCATCATTTTCAAGTTTTGGCCTGTATTCAAAACTTTTTTAACTGTGTGCTTTAGAGGAAATGAAGTCCAAGATTTATGAGATGTCTTTCAGTCTGGACTAAAGAGAATAACTTATTATTGATATCAATCAACCATCATGCTTCCAACAACAAAGGCGAGACAATGCCAATCAATCATTGTTAGCTTTCTTTTCCTTTTGTGAGAGATTAATTCACTTTTACATGCACATAACAGTGGCATGCCTTGCTGATAGAACACACACCTTGGGTCTAAGAATTAAAAACTACAGGTGTTATAATGACAATGAATTTAGCTGGATTGAGGAACAGCAGCGACATTGCCTTCCTGAAATAGTCAACATAAGCTATTTGTGGAGCATTGAATACATTTGCCTAAAATAGAGGCATGAATTACTAAAATGACCTTGGTAGACGGATCAGCGGTAACCACTTTTACTTCAAACACAATTTACCACAAGGTCAGCGATGCAGCTTGTCCCAGCAAAAACCCAAATAATTTTCAACATGCTGGACCAGATGGACCAGACAGGAAGGATTTTCAGACAAATAGCTTTGCAAATAGTTCTTACAAGTAGATCTCAGTTAGTTTGTATTAGGTATGCATGATAATATACACACAGCATCGGCCGATATAGGTTTTAAAAGTAAATGTTGGCATTGGCCTAAAATGAACATTTCTGCTTTTAAGATTGGTCGATAAAATTACAATTAAATTATGAAACGTTGACTAGATAGTGTAACATCTTTATGTGTTTATTTATCTATATGTTTGTAAAGCATCGTATGTATGCATCTGCCAGTGGGCCATCACGATAAGAGTTCGCATAATCTGTTAATTCCACTAGAGAAGAATTGATGTTGTCTGCAATTAAGTGGAACAAATCTGTGCACATATCAGCCATCGGCAATTGGCCAAGCTGAGTTGGAAAATATCGTCTTAACGAATATCAGCAATAATCCAATATTGTGCATCCCTAGTTTATATATTCTGGATTGTAGTTATTTACAGATAGCAGTCATATATTCTAAGCTATTCTATCTGGCAACTTGTGCAAATACTGCAATAGAAATTCAATATTTCATTCAATATACAGTGTGTATTGTGAAAAAAGATGCTTAAGGACTATTATAGGTCAATGTACTGTAATAAAGTAGTTGTCTTTTAGATATGGTATACATGGAGAAGTAAGACTTCTGGTTAAATGCAAACTTGTACTTTGTGTATACTTATGATAATTTCAATACCTCATGTCAAAACAAAGTAGTATTATATTATAAATATCTACATTATTTCCTCTGTGCCATACATTTCCTTTTAGATAAAATTACCAGCTCCATCACACAAAAGTGTTATGTAGCATCAGGAAATTACTTAACTGGGTCCCAGAGGTTATAATAGCAGAGTTTCGGAGAAGTGTAGTTGTCAGCAGATCCACTGATGATTTTTGTGACTCACTATAGATACACATGAACCAAGATGACTCCTTGTCAGTCTCAGCTACAAATCTCTCAGTGATTGTTAGAATTAGCAGTGTATGTTGACAGTTTACAAGCAGGTTAGGACAAAGGTGGCTAAAATGTTAATATGATGCTGTGAAATTTGACTTTTGACTAACAAAATTATAGACCTGATATTTTGGAAACCTCTCAAGTAGATCTATTTCTGAAATATCTAATTAAGAATAAATTCATTTACCTATACACAACACACATCCTTTTCCCATTTCTTACATGTTTTACATTTTCTTAAAGCTCCTATTTTGCGAAAGGAAGTAGCAGAATTAGCACTACATTCAGTAACACTTTGCAAAATCAAACCTGCAATTACCTCCAGTAAGTGCAAAAATGGATCCCTTAAAAGGTGCATGCAAAGATTGCTTACTGCCACCATGCTGTGCCATCAGTTTATAATGGCAGCCATTTTGCCTGCTTTGCAGGGATTATCAACAAATCAGGTGAGCAATAAAGAGGTGGGGAATGAGATTATGCTATTTTGAGCAAAAAAAAATTCCTTCCTCTTAACTTTAATAAACTGAAATGATTCGGTGGCTATAGCCTTGTTAGTCAGGCTGCTTTGCAAGTTGATCTTACCATGAGATATATAACTGGCTGCTCTAAAAGGGAAAAAGGAAAATAACTCTTTTGTTCCAATCATCTTTGGAAGATGATCTCCAGAGGTGCATCTGTTAGCGAAGCCAGCACTGCATGCAGCAACAGCCAAAACAATGAGAATCTTTGGCCTGAATGTTACAAAATGTCTGCTCAAATTACAGGCTGTGCAGGCGCAGCAACCGAGTTACCACTGGGCTGTGACCTCAGCAGGTGACAGTAAATGAGGGTTAGAACAGAAGGATACCAGGGCTCAGAATTTGAGACAACAGTGTAACTGCATGCCTCGGCCCACACAGGCCTTCATCAGTGTGTCAAAGGTGTGCAAACATGGATAGTGCTGGACAGTATTTATCCTGCCCAGGCCAAACTATTTATGCAAGTATGATTTGGTGGCCTCAAAGCTTCTCTGACCCATCACAGCACACTGATGCTTTCAAGCTTAATTAGTAGCCATATTTACAAAGATATTCAAGCTTGATCTAATTAATGTCCAGTTACTAAGCACATGCAGTACACATAACAGACAAAGAAAGACTCAGCACGCAATCAAAGACAATAAGAAGTTCCCTGGGTCCATGACCTTTGTCATCATTGAGTCTTTGATCCTCTGCATGCAGGGAATTTTAAGCTTTTACACTGGCAGTGATCATGCCAGCCACAGAGAGTCCAATGGAAGACTTTCATTTCCAGGTTCATCTTCACTGTGTGGACACGTTCCATGTGTAATTTTATTGAAAGGCAGTAAAAGCCAGCCCCATGTCCAATGACTGATGTGTCTAACCTTGCATGAAATGAGCCTTTACTCAGAGGCCCCTATGAGTAGCTTCTATCAGGGGCGCTCCGCTTACTGCCCTCCATGCATTCCTGCCTGACTGACTGACTGACTGTCACAAATGTAACTCTTAATGAGAGGCACTTCATTACCACGGCACTTTGAAGAGTGTAAGTTCCCAAAATAGAGACAAGCGTACAGTCCATGCAGACCAGGAAGAGGGATACCTCCCTGTACCCAAGCATGTCTCCATTTCTCTACAGCTGACAAGTACATTTTTAGATCTATTGGATATCTGTTTTAGTAAATAGTTACAATGCAAATATACTATTTAAATATAAAAAGATGCCAAACCCAAATAAAAGACATTAACCTTTAGAAAAGGTGAGAATGACCAGATAAACAGTTAAATAATGATTCAACGGTCCACAAATTCTTGTTTGTTCGTACAACACCTGTTCATTTGCTCATTCCCTGGAGTTATTAAAACTTAAATATTGATATTGATATTGCAGAAAGACAATCAAAGCCTGTTATGGTTGATTGTGGATTTTTGCTACAAAAAATAAACATAATTACAACTTTCAAGACGTATATTACAACAGTGAGAGGGAAGAAAATGTTAGAATAATAAAAACACATTCCAGAGGGAGGCAAAAAGAATATCAGTCATTATGTGTTACAGTGGAAGACATACAAAAATACTTAACAAAAAAAACTAAAACATACATTTATTCATAAGTAAAGTTTAGATTATATTGTGATGTTTTCCTTCAATCCAACATTTTAGAAACTACTATTCAATGTAAAAAAATAAAAAATAAATTTGACAATGATGATGACATTGATGATCATTATGATGTCATGAAGACACTTCCACATCCAAACCAGGTCTTAAATGTTACTCTGACCTTAAAATCAGGCTGCCACTCAGAGACAATCTCATCAATCTACCCAAATGTCATCACTGTATCTCCTTACAGCCATAATACAAACCCTTCACTATTGGTGGGACCATATGCTTGAGCCAATCTAAAAAACTCAATTAGTCCTTCATTAGGAAAATGAGGGGGTTGCATGGAATCAGATACAAATTATGAATTGTCCTCTGAGACATACAATTATCCATCATATTCCTTCTGCCATCTGTTTGCTTCCTGTTGACTCTCCTAATGACTTAGATTGAAGCCAAATTAGAATTCTGTGCAACTGCCACTGCGCACCGCATTGGAAAGTCATGTGAATGTGCCTAAAAATGGCGCGAGCGGGGTGAGACGAGCGCTCAGCGTACAGTCAGATACAAGAAGAGAGGATGTGTTTTGTAGTACTGATTTGTAGGCAAATGAGCGGCTACTGGAGATTGCATTGATAATTTACTGCACAGTGCTAAATCACAAGGTTATCGAGCAGTACCTCACAAAGCAACCTAGATGGAGCTCTGACGTTATCAAAGCACTGCATCAAGAAGCCCTGTTGCTGGGTGCTGTGAGCAGATCATTCCTCCTCTTTTCTATACACTTCAGGGAACAGGCTTCAGCAGTCTGGTTTCATGTCATCCAAACATGTATAAATTGAATATCTACTCTGTCAAAAGCTGCACAGTTCTGTAATAAACTGCTACCACAGGAATCAAATGCATCATCCACATCACTGTGGCTGTAAACAAATGCTTGCTTATCAATCTCCAGAAAGCAGGCTTCATTTTGATTTAAATAAAAGAGAAGGGGAAAATGAAAACAACAGCAAATGAAGATACTCATTTCCATCTATTCCAGATATTCACAAAGATGTACCCTCTGCATGATAATGTGAGCAATGTGTCGTGCCTTCAGTTCAGCTGCATATTACTATCAGAAAGTGGATCCGCCTGTGGTGCATTTTAAAATGAGAGCAATGCCAAGATTGCAGCTTATAACTTCCAAAATCACCAGTCCTTTTCAAAAGGCGACACTGCTGAACCACCCGTGACTAAAAGTGGGGCTGCTGCAGGGACACAAGTGAAAGGACTACTGTGCACCGACGGAAACAAGGATGGAAGCGGATTACTAATGAAACCATTTCAGAAAAGAGAAGTCAGGTTACATGAATAGTATAGAAACTTACACATTATACGCTGAGTAAAATACTGAGGCTTCCTCAAATCTGGGACACTCGGCTCGAGCTTTAAGCGTTTCATGAAATATTCTTTTGTAAGTTCTAGCCAATTGCCTCAAAAACGAGAGATTTTCATTTGACCAGCAGGATATGATCCTAAAATACGGTTGTAAATTGTGCATAATTATCCTTTGAGGCATCCCTACTACAATGCTCCTGCTGAGGGATATTGGAAAACTATGGAGGCAGCTCTTGGCATCAGTATAGAAACGCACAACCCCAGTAGATGACCCGGCAGTCGCACACACTGCCAAGCTCAATGCCACCATGCCAAGCAATGCATCTGTCAAGTGAGAAACATGACACATTTTTTAGCACCTTTGCGACGGCAGCCAATTTTCAAAGAGCATACCTTGTCCTTTTCTGAGCCATTTTGCTTGGCATACCAAGCAGTGACCTTAGATTTAATAGAGTCATGGTTTGGCGTCCATGGAAATTCCTCACTAATACACTGAAAATGATACACCAAGAAGAAATTAAAAGAGCAAATCACAATATGGACTCTGTAACCATGGAGGCAAATGTGGTTGGATGACCATATTTCGGAGCAAGATAAATCATTTCCAACAGCCCCTAATGAGACCTCCATAATTCATGCTGTCAGCTTTTCCACAGCACCAATCACGTCTGATCCTTCTGCAGTGGTAAAACCCACTGCTTCAGACTGCCACCCTGCATCTATCAGCACAGGGAACATTGTGTCATATGCAAGTTAGTCATGAGGAAGATGCCTGCAACATGCCCTGTCTTTGCTCATTGGCTAAGCTCATGTTAACGCAAACACACGCTCCAAAATAATTACAAGGACACTGTGGCGATGCAGAAATGTCCTCAGACAAGTGCACAACAGCAGCGCAATAGGATTTTTAATTTAATGGATTCTGATGCCAAGTCTGGGAACACGAGAACCATCACAGTTATTGCAAGTTTTCAGGCCATGCATGGCTGCACTTGCTGGTGATTACTGTTTGTATATTTATAACCAAGCACATACACTATTTGGGCTACATGAACCTAACTGATTATTCCCTTTTTGAGAGAATTTTATATTTTGATTTTGTTGAATTTCAGAGCAGCTTGCTCTGCTTGGCCATTCGCGTAAAATGACAATTTGTTTATCTTGTCAGGTTTGTAATGAAGCTCTTTAATCAAACATAACCAGATGACCAACAGCTACAATTTACAGTCAAATAACCAAATACAGTATTTCTTGTTTTGGTGTAATTTAACAGAGTAAAGATCCACCTTAAAAAACATGTGCTCATCTGTCTACACTGTGCTGTACATCATTGTTTTAATACCAAGCCTACATCAATCAAATCTTTGTCTTTATTCTGAACAATGGCTGAACCCACACCCTGTTTTTAGTCTAAGGTCTGTAGTCCTCTCACCTGTGGTATCTTCAGTTCTTTATTTAGATGGTTGTAAAGTGTTGAGGGAGAGTGAGAATTGGAAACACAGGAGAGAACACTCTACAGGGATTCAGTCCCAGGACAAGGGGGCCATTTAGTTCAAGAGGCAGGGGATTTAACCACATGATGATCTGTGGAAGCCCAGAATATTCCCAGGAAAAACTCAACAGCAATGTGATCTTGCACTGGGTTAAAATCTGGCCCATTTTACCTTCTGTAAAATGTCTATTCTAGTCAAGTGATTATAGCAAAAGAGGCAAATTGATAGACAGCTATCACACTGGAAAATTTTGAAAATGAAATATTGAAATGAGCTGTCCCAGCTGGCTACAGTATGCTTTTCAAGTTTAATGTATGTATTCACAGTCTTATTTCTAAAACTTCTGCAACCCTATATCAAAGAGATGCAAAGTACTGTTAAATTAATTGAGCAAAGAAGCATTATCTTCATTTTAAATTATGCTGAGCAGTGCTGTTGGAATTATGCTGAGTGTTGGTGGGGGATAATTGTAATTTCAGGAGGGCAAACTAATTGTGCGAAATAAGAAAAGGAAGGGCGCATTAATAACACAATAATTAATTCATGGTGTTTTTATTTTTGTATCCTGAAAAAGGTCTTGGGTTATTATCCACTCCAAGCCGTTTGGAATCATCCATAAAATAACTGATGAAAGAGCCGATTGTAAACAAGTAGGAAATGCATGTCCATTCATTTTCCATGTTGGTCACTTTTAGGGCTTTTTCCTTAATTTTATAAAGGAAGTGGCGCCAAGCAGATGCAGTGTGGTCTGTCTGTGTACAAACAGCTGTGTTGACAGTGTTGGAGGGAAACAAATGTTGCTGTTGTGAGTGAAAGTCATATTGATTCATTAATATATAAAAAAAATCTGTGATTCGTCACGTACTTAACCATTAACTTGGTTATCAAAGGCATCATTTACAGGAAAATGAGGTTATGCTGATAATGCAATCAAACTATTGCCTCATTGTGGGAAATTTGTTTTGATATGTTTGTTGTGCAGTGTAACCAAAGCTATTATCCATGTGCACGTAAAAAGATAAATAGAAATGAAAAATCCAAAATTTTAATGAAACAAACTACACAGTCGCCAGAAACCACTCCACAACCAGAAAGTATTTATCAGAAATGGCTGAACCTCCTGGCTCTGCTTTCAAATCATTTCCAACATTGCCCAGCCTCTACCACAGTAAAATTAGAGCATAGAGTTTGCAGTTTATTGAAGTCATCTCATGATTTCTGGATGGTGAACTTGTTACAACTGTCAAAAATGTATCTTGCTGCCATGTGGGGCTGCCAAAGTGCAGAGTTGCCCACTGCAGCCTAAAATATACTGTAAACAAGAGTAAGAGAAAAATTTGACTCACTGGCTAGAAGCAGCAAATGTAATCAGTACATGACCAGAACATGACCCTTTAAGCTTTGCAGTGAAGGAGGGAAACAATTTTAAATAAACTCATAAACCAAATGTGATGCCTAAATTCTCATCAAGTGGCTTTTAGGAGGAAAAGTATGTATCTCAGTCCAACAAAAGGGCCCTCTAACTTTGCAAAGCCTGGATCAAATCCTAGATGGAGTATGGAGTGACTTATCAGTGACAGCCCCTTGTTATATGCAGCAGCAGAGGCAGCCAAGAGTGACATTAGTATTGGAAATTAATTGTTTTTTAATGTGCACGTCTCCATCGTCCACCAGCACACAGCCATGGACCATTACTGTGGTCAATTAGCCATTCAACATCTTACCGGTGGCCAATGTATGGAATTGATTACCACACCACAAGCTTTCCCCGCAGCCTACCATGTCCAGAATATTAAGTGTTATGTAAAAGAAAAAAAAAAAGTTCAACTCAACAAAGTGAATTAAATCAGCTTCAACCTTAACATGACTGCTTAATCGTTTCCCAGCCAGAGGCCACCACCGAATGTGCATCAAAAACAGCCTCAACAATATCTCATATGCCTTAGTACAGCTGGTCACTATAATTACCGTGCAAAACAAACGCAGCTGAAATCTTATCACAAAAACTTCAGTTTCTGTTCTTGAATATGAAAGGAAGTAAAGCGCCTTCAACCGAGCTTCTGAGCCTTTTTGGCTGTGATGACATTAAGGATGATTGAAGCGTATTATCTGGGCACACAATGGCTGCTGTCCATTCAGCTGTGCTCTGCAGAGCACTGAAATAGGGAGCTGGAGACACACTCACTGCAGAGGAACGTGGAGTTTTAAAGGCACATGACACCAAAGCCCTCCAATAGCTTTGGCTGAATAGCCTGTCTGACCCATTGTCGGCGAGTTCACATTATTGTCGATGTACCTGTCTGATACGCAGTCAAAGCTCTGAGGTCGTCTGCCTCTCAGCAAAGTGCCGTCAGGCTTGAAGCAAAAAAGAGATGATTTAAAACATATCCTTTTCTGCAATTCAATTCCAGGTGAAGCGGTTAATTTGTAGAGAATAGTCTGTCATGGCTGTGGCAGGTTTTCCACATAATGTCTCCCAGTTTATTCAGATTTTGCTTGAATGAATAAGACAAAATTACTAACGGTGTTTAAATTCCTCCAAGTGCATGGAGTAGCTTATCTTTTAGTATCAACTTTGTGAGACACTCGAATAAATACAGCTGTGTACATGCATTTAATAATCAATACGTATTTAGCTTTCAAAATATAGCTTCCAACATTTCCTCATATGAAGGCAACCACTTGTTCATTGTGCGTTTCTCACACAACAAACAATGTGTGATCTGCTCGTGAGCCTGAATGGCAAAACCATTTCCTTCCTCTTCCCCTCGCACTTGTGTGAGAGCACCCTTAATGAGCTTTTCAATGCAAAAAATGTATCCCCATGCATATATTTTTTTCCCACTCTAATCAGCAAAGACAAAAAAGCCGTCTCCGCATGCACTCTCTTGCTCTAATCTAATTAGAATTTATTAAACTACGCAGAAATTCAAGGACATCAATTGCTACATTTTCCTCCACAGTCAGAGTTAGCTACTCAGACAGTAGAAAGGGATGGTAAGCCAAATGGGCGAAGGAACCATTTTAGTCCTAACTATCCTTTCACCTCATTATGGCATTTAGAGGCACTGATGAATGCATATTTTCTGTATTTCCTCCTGATTTTAAAACAGGCTGCACTGAATGGCCACATAAATCAACTATATTCAGCCAGTAATTGAATCTCCATGGACATAAGATGGTATAAAAAATAGAGGGTAATCAGAGGGCACAATGCACCATGAGTACTATGAAGACAAGATCTAGTATAGCAGGATTATGGCTGGATGATTGTCCTCCATAAACTGTCTACATATGAAATGCTACAGTATTTGAAAAATAAAACCTGCAATTGCAGAACAAAACATTTAAAAATATATATAATGATAAAGATATTTTCTTAAATTGTATACATTTATATAGAAAAGAAATGATAGTGCACTGCTGGCTGAAAAATATATTTCAGACTGTCATAGATTTAACATTCTCACAATCACAGAGGTTAGTCTTACATGCAGTGTTGGGGAAGCTACTTTGCAAGCTTGCTTAAAACTACATGTAGTTCAGTCTGGCAGTAGTTTGAACAAACTACATTTCTATCCCTGGAGAAATATAGTTTGTAAAACTACTGCTAAAAAAAGTAGCTTTAGCAACTACTTATACTCATTATACTCATTTAACTCAGCGTTAAATAAATAAACATATGGTGTATATAAAAAAAAATATAATAGCCTACAAAAAATTCACATGCCAGCAGAAATATGCCTCTCAAATCAAGTTTTATTTTTTTAGGTATTTATTTTTGGTCAACATCACAGGAGCTTCAGAGGCACTAACACTTACGCACTAGAACTAGATGCCAGGGCAGAATTGCTTGTTGACATGGCACATGAGCAGTCTCTCAAAGTTTTTATCAGACAGCTGGTTCCGTTTGGCACTCAAAACATTAACCATAACCCACTGCCCGGGCAAGCCAATCAGAGGCAGTGTTGGCTAAGCATGTCAAGACATGTTTCATAACTTCTTTCAATAAAAATAAAATAGAATGTATATTATTATAGGTCTTTTTTTAATAAAAAAAATATTTCATGTTATTGGCCAAAATTGTAGTTTGTAAATTGAGTAGTTAAACTACAAAAAATGACCCAAAAAGTAGTTGAAATACTTGATGCAGCACAAAATATGAATGTAGTTTAACTAACAGCAAATTGTAGTTAAGCTATGTAGTTCAACTACATGTAGTTTAAGTGTCCCCAACACTGCTTACATGGTTATTGCATGCTCACCTAAAATACATAAAGTCTAAAAATGAAAGTGATATATCTCTTTTTGCAAATATACCCGAGTCTACAATGAAAAAAAAAATGTGTAAAAAAAAAACATGGATACGGATTATTTTTGCAGCTGCAAGTGGATAAATATACACGTGATTCACATTCAATCTACAGGGTCTGGTGTGTGCATGCATTATGTATATCTTACTGTATCTATTTTTGCTTGAAACTATCCAGTGGGACAACCAGAAGTTCAACACCAGCGTCCTGAATACAATGCCAAGTTTTGTGAATTGTCTCACAGTATGCTGCATAAATAATCAAAAAGGAACATTATAAATGTAATGCTTTTAACTGCTTTTTAAGGAGCACTATATAGTTTTGGGGAAGACATTTTAATCAAAGGAGAAAGATCTTCATGGACTGATTTTTTTATGCCTGAATTAACAAACTGACCTTAAAGGACAGCATAGTTTCATAATGTTTTACTTCATTTATATCTGGCAGACCCTGCCACCTCTCTAGCTTCAAACAGTGTTCCTGGGACCTTATTTTCACCTAAGTAAATATTACAATTCTGTGTTTAAATTTCTTCTTGAAAACTAGAAAGTGTCACTTTATATATTTGAAGTACAACACACATGATAATTTCATTTATCTGGGATTTTTCCCTACGGTTGCCTTCTGCTGTTGCTGTACTACTTCTTTTTTTAAATACAAAAGGTCCAAGCTGGTAACATTTTCAAAAGTTGATTACCTGTAATCCAGCATCAGGAGATGGCTCTCTACATACTAATCATGTTTTATGACAGGAAACAAACAACCATGAGTGTCAATATAAAAACACAGATCTGAAATCCAGAAAATGAGGATACAAAATTGCATCAGAAAATTATTTTATTAGCAAAAGACAAGCGTGTCGTGTGTTTGGATTTTTATAAATAAATCCCTCAGCCTTGTGTGGGATTCCAGTATGTGTAAATAATGGTGATTTAAACATCGTCTATATGGGTTATTTTTTCATTTAATAGCATATTTAACATTAACAACATATCAGCTGCTGCTTTAGTTGATGGTACTGCCATCCTAGAATAATCAGGATAATCACATCAGCCTCCCATTGTCAGGAAGAGTAGATCTACATCTACCCTGCTATGCCGCTGTGCTTCTTAGCAGAGCTGAAACAACTGGTCAATTAACTGATTAGTTGACATTTAAATAATTTTACGCCTATTTTGATATTTACACTTTAATTTAAGTGATTTAGGCCAAATGCCAAACTTTCGTTGGTTCCAGCCGTGCAAATGTCAGAACTTTGCCTTGTGTTGCAGTCTAGTAAACTGAATGCCTTTGGGATTTGGATTTTCGGATGGACAAATAAGAAATCAAAAGACATTACTCTGGACATTAGGAAATTATGATGGAACATCCCATTTAAGCAGATGTACATTTGCAACAACATCCTTAAACAAACTTTGAGAAAGTTCATTAAAGAGAGATGAATGCATTATATGAACTGTTTTTTCAATACTTGGTTGTGCAAGAGAAACAACTTTATGAATGACGGCAAACGCATTTTGTCTGGTTAACTACCACACCCCCAATCACAGATGCTTCCCAGAGCTTTTCTTTGGGACCTTCTGGGACCGTCTCCCACGCAGTAGATGAGACAATCCCGAACGGGTTTAAGTAAAGTGTTAGACGGTGTTATACACAGTTTGCACTGCGGTGAAAAATCAATCTCACACACACTAGTAAGATTGTAATATGGGCAAGTAAGCATCGCTCAATACAATATGAGCGAGTACCATTTGAGGTTATGGGTAAAGTGTCAGATTACAGACAGGACAGACTGATTGACTGACTGTCCAACCAATCAATGTGTTCATACCTCACATTTATCGGTTGCTGGCAACACAGGATATTTTCCTGTGCTTAGAACAGCAGCAGTCAGGATGCTGTACTGATGGTCTTGAAATCAAAGAGCCAGATTGACGAAAGTCTCATCCAAGTAAAGGGGGTTGGCATCAAGGCCAGACAATCATCTTTCAGAAGGATGATGCTAATGATACTACTGGAGAGTCCAATGAAAGCACCTTGTCATTTTAACAAGATATCAAGATTACTTTGTTAGCATTTAACACTCCAGATGAAGTTTCGACAGCACGCCATATGGCCAAGACTCATGGGAGCTGTAGTTGTTTAATACTGACAAAAATACTGATTGTAATATTAATAAAGAAATGCACAGACTCCTGAAGACTATAGCATACTCTAAAATAGAGAGATGCTATGCTTTCCTATCTCAGTTGGCTTTTTATCGAATGCTTAGTAGAAGTAGTCCAACAGCACCCACACAGCTCATGTTCTCCAAACAGCCTTCATTTGCAGACCAAATCATAAGTCCCACCTACCTTACGAGTCAGCTATCCACCACAAGAAACATGAGCTCAGTGGGAAAGGATCTTCACTTGCTTGGCATTTGTTAGACTTATCTCCCTTTAGCTAAATGCATCGTTAACCTACCCATACCCAAATACAACAGCATTCCTGTAACTCTGTGACATTTCTGAACCGAAGAACCACTGTATATTGTATATACACTGTATATGTACATTGCAGAATAGCTTAACTCTGGTATACCCTGGATGAACAAATGCAGCTACAGATGTATACTAAACTCAATTACTTTTACCAGACTGTGTAGATTACACATAAAAAAGCCATCCAACGTCATAATAGGACAGCCTTTATTGCAATATTGATTTGTCTATTCCTACAAGGCATTTTTTAAATTCTCGTTGTTTTTTTCTTTATTTAACAAGTGACATATTTCCCCCTAGTGTCTCCATAGCCATTTTTCATGGCAATTAGCATTAGCATTCCATGTTGTTTATTTCCAGTGGCACTCCTGAAGCAGATGGTAGTGATATTTAGGAAGACAGATTTGCTTATGGTCTTTTTTTTTTAACACAATAACATTGATGACAAAACATTTTAAAGGGAAAATCAATTATTTGGACATAGAGGTCAGAATTGAAAGAAGTTCATCCCTTCTAAGACAGATACTTTTCATGAGTACCAGTTGGGTTGGGCGTAAAATATGCATTAAGCTAACTGGCAGGATACCCAAAAGGATTAATATGAAGTGAAGGGTTAGTTTCCCTTAATACATAACCATGAAATTGTCACAAAACTATGCAAGACATCCAATACAATGTCTGTCTCTATCTTGGAACAGACAACAAGCTACTTACGTTATCAGATTCATAACATAACTGTCTTTGGCTGATACTGCCCCTTTCTGCAGTGAGGATAATTATTTGTAAATATACACTTTATACGTAGCTTTCCATCTAATAAACACTGACATGTAAATAGTTAAAACTAATGAGGCCTGACACTTTCTCCATGATTTTATTTATAAGATAATGCAAAATGCAATACATTCATTTGAAGTTAGAGTAATCAGCAATTCTGGTGTCTCTAGGCACCCTACAGAGACAGGAGACAGCATTCATTATATGACATTCTCAATAATTCATTACAAATGAGCCCTTCCTGTTTCTCCTTGTTTTAACATCTCGGTCAACCGTGGCTTGGCAGCTTGCATTAAGTGACCTCCTCCATGATCAACCTATGATGAACTAGAGCTCGCTTAGCGATAAACTACATTCTTTGCCAACATTACAGATTCCTTTTCTACTTTCTTCCACATCTTAAGCATGTGACACATGCAGTGGAATTGACTTCCGAGGGGAATCTCACAAGAGGATAAATCAGTTGGAGATTGTCACTCATTATCTGTTCATCCCAGTTGCAGGCTGCAGTTATTCAAGGCTGCAGCTTCATCCCTCACTTTCTCTTCTCACTTACTCTATGCTTGTTCTTTCTGTTGCTTTGGAGATCTAGACAATAAATTACTTACCAACCCCCCTCTTTAAAAAGTACAGTAAACTTTTGAATTGTAAGGTACTGTGAATAACAGAGGACTTCCATAAACCTCAGAGAGAGCCTCTGAAGCTCAGTCAATGCACCATTCATTTCAAAAAGCAATATATATCACTACATCTATAAAGTGATTCTATTCAGGGTCAACCTACAGTTACATCCAATTATACTGAAACAACTGAGAGAGCTTTATGTGCAGTATTGAATGCTCACAGTTCACTGTCTTGAACATTTTGAATTAAATACAGTTTCCAAACATCTTCCTCACTTCGATTACAATAATAATTAAATATTGTCTCTTTTGTTGTAGTTTGTTCTAAACAATGACATGTGTAATGAATGAAAAAACCTTGGAATATGTCACAATTGACAAGCAATTATTGCATAAACTGAATATGACATTGACCATACAATGCAACTGTCACCTCTGGTACTATTGAGTTGAATAATTAATTAACCAAGAAATTAGTTTGAAGACATTGCAATTAGTATTTATTGCTATATTCCTGAATGCATTCATTTGTTATATATGCAAGTATTTGGTCATTAGGAGAAGTAGCAGAATTGGAAAATTCTCTGTTTACGTATATTTGGAAGACATAACATACTGAATGAATTTAGGATTATCATAGAGAGGAGGAAAACATTACCATCACTGATCAAGATACTGCAAGTACTTTAAATAGCCATCGGGATGGAGGAATGGTGTGGTGCTAGCAAGCAGTGCTAGTGGCATGACTCTGGGAATGGCAGGGCTGGTCTTTCAGTTGGTCCACCACTTGGTTCCAAACTGGAATATCCATCCAATAAATTAATCCGATTGTTGATACCCATATGCCACACACGAGCCAACTTTTCACAGAACTTGTTAAGTATCCCAACATCTACAACATGGATTGGCACAACATTTTGTACATACATTCTTTGTTCCCAAATTATTTTTGTTGTCGGTCAGCTTATGTTTAATGTTTGCTTTTGGGCATGTCTTCTCGAGGGTTCAAGATACAGTACAGTACATTTTGTTCTGCTTTTTGCTTGAGTCCTGTTTGTGGATGACTAGTAAACTTTTGACTCACAAACCTGACAACAGTTGTTAGGCATTGACAACCAAAGCACCCAGTCATTAGGTTACAAACTAAGATGGTGAACTTGGTAAATAATTTTCCTGCTAAACATCAACATGTTAACATTGTCACTGTGATATTTCAGCATGCTGACTTTACAGTTTGCTCAAGCAGCACTGTACCTCTGTACAGCCGTGCAAAGCCAATTCCATATTTAGACGGCAGCCTGTGATTGCTTTAGTTGGATTCAGCTTCAGCAAGTATATTCATACAAATAATCTATCAAAAACACCAAAGACCTATTGCTATGAATAGCTGTTTCCCAAAACTCTCAGACCTTTCTAGTTACATGATGCTTTTCATCCTCCCCCTCCTGCCTCTAACCCACCAGAGTCACGCCTTCTATCTATTCCGCAGCATCTCTAAGTGAACGCAAAGGGAGGGCAAAGGAGACCGCAATGGCACAAGCAGCACAAAGTGCGGCTTCTGGAGTTAGAACAAGAAGACTTTTGTTTGGTAACTCAGTGGGGTTCAGTGCTCTGATGTCTGCTAGATTTAGCTTCTGTCCCAGAAAATGACTATGTTTATTAATGTCAGCTACCGAAACCAGCAATACTGTTGCCACTTTCACTTCCACTTGGAATCTAACCGAGTGAATTGCATGAAGGATTAAAAACACTGCCACTTCAACACTGCACTCATTCCAATCCTCTGGGTCAAGGATGAGGCAGATGTCTGGTTTGTTTGTGTGATATTGAGCTGGGTCAGTTCGGATTGTCTCCAATGTATCATATGGGTACAGGTCCAAAATGAGCTAACCCGCATATCGCTTATAAAACGACTTCATAATTAAATCTAAAACAGAGAAGAGAGAAGGGAATCACATGCCTAGCTTCTAGTTACCAAGCAACCAAGTCAACCAATGTGCATACCGCTCTGTCCAAATTAAAGGCAGGGTGAGGGGAACTGGGCTCCCTGTCCGTTTCCCAGCTCTCTTTTTAACACATTAAAGGACAAAGCGATAGGAATGTGTGACAACAGATCAAGTCGAAGTGGGGTGTTTGAAATTCCTTTAATGAGAACTTGGCTCTTTTAGAGGCATTATTGAGACTCCCAAGTTGATGTGACTTGAATCGAAAGTAGTTTGGCCACTGGCAATGGTAAGGGCAATAAATTCTCTGTAGGGTTTTGAAACAAGTAGGATTAAGGGAGGGAGTGAGAGGCAAACGGGGGTAAAGAGTTGGTCTTTTTTGTGTTTCCTTTGTCTGTCGTGAGGACAAAGCCAAGAGGATAAGACCCAAGTTGTAGTAGAAACAACTTATTTTCTGAAATCAGGAATCAAGGAATCATAGATGGAAAGATGAGATCCTCAGTTAAATAATAATGAATACTATTTTATGCAATTGTTTTAAAGGTTCTAATTCATGCAAACAAAACAAGCTGTCCAAAGGTTCTTGACACTTCAAAAATATCTACACAAAGCCTGTTATCTCTATCATTTTTAACATCTATACAACAGTGAACTAAAATTAATATTATGTGACACAGTATGACTCTGCTAGGCTGCAGAGCCTAAAAAACCCTGACTCATGCAGTGTTGTAAGCACAGTGTTTTAAAGTGCACAGCTGTCCCATTATATGTATGAAAGTGGGCAGGAGAGGATGTAAACATCCAGAATGCGTCCGCCCCGACCCAGCCACCCACCCTCACGTCAAATATCCATCCTATGTTTATGTGCTTCAGCCTATGTGTCTGGTTCAGTTCAGTTCAGCAGCAGGCGGGAAGCATATGACAGTACCACCCACCTTTTTTATGGCACTTGACAGTCCCTCTGCGTGACAGATAGCCGAGACACAAAATGCATTTGAATAATGCAGCCGTTCTCTGCGATGCTAGAGCCGAGGTGATGGTCAGAAGGCACGTGGACAGAGTACAACTCATGCACCTGCTGAACTACCTCTCAATAGACTCGGCTTTGAATTGAAGCTCCTGTTATCACCTGTGAGTGTCTGCAATGCTCTTTGCTGGCAATAGAGCGGATGGAAAGAGCTGATTTTAAACATGAGATTATTTAAAATTAGGATGAACACCGAGGTCAGTGAAGCTGTCTGAGGTGACTGTTCCCTTGCTAAGTAACCCATTTCTTTTTCCTTTTTATCTGTTCTTATCTAAAGAACAGTTTTCTCCCTTGCTCCCTCACTGTTTCATTTATTTATTTTTGGTGAGCACCTGCCTCCTCTTAATTCTGCACACACACCTAGTGGGGCAATTACTGCATATTGAACGCCGCCGCTGTCTGGCTGCACACAGCAGCTATAATACATTTTACTGGCTCAAGTTTCTATTATACATTTGCCTACTGTTCAGACCACCTTCATTAAAACCATCTTACTTTAAAGGGATGAGCTGTCAAAGGCTTTACAGATCACCCAAAACCCTCCCCATGCCATTAATCTAAATTAATGCTCTGACAAATATGTCATAATATTGGGCGTGAAATATGATAAATGCTCACTTCAGCCCATCCATAATTAAATGTCTTTAGCAAAATGGCAAAATTTCAAATTGCAGAGCTGGCGTGGCCGCTAAAAGCAACAAAGGTGACCTTATGCTTTTACTCTAAACAACCTACTAATAATGGAGATTGCCCTTTAAAAAGATTTGACAGGTGAAATATAGTAGAATGTGGCCGATAATAATAATTGGAGCCACATGCATGTCTGACCTGAGTCAGTGGTCTTAATGTACTTTTCCTGCATAGCTCATTAAAACAGAATAAAAGTTATTATATCAAATCACGATTAATGTTCCGATACCTAAGAGGAAAAAAACAAAACATATTGTGTTTTCTATTAAGAAATGAATGAGCTACAACTATACTTACTGTACACAGAAGAGGCAAAAGCAAACAGCAGCATGAATTATCATGCCTAAATTATTTTGTCAACAAATTACTGGTTTAATGTTGCAAGAGTAACATATTTAAATCCAAGTAGAGGATGGATGCATATTTGGCGAAAGTCATTTCTGCTTTCAATACATATTAAATTTGTTTTTGGGCAAAATGCACACAGGAAAAAGTCACTTTGCATTGTTCTTCAGGAAGGAAATGGATATGAGAATATGAATTGGGTGTGACGCTTTTCAGTGAGACAAGAATTCTTCCAGCATTGTGTGGATAAATATTCCCGCAACATAAGTGTTCTGCGAGAGGCATGTGGAAGAAATTGAAATGCGTGCAGTTTGAATTTCAATCCCGTGCATGCAACTATACAATTTCAAAAGAAATCTTCTTGCTGCACAACACTTGCCTAACTCGGTTCATTATATCTGTTTTCTCAGTTGTCTTCCAAGGTAAATGACATAAGGTATTGTACAGCCCCGGGTGTCGACCTCTAACTAGACTGGGAGGCACGCTCACTTCATTCACTGGCCTTCCTGGTAATGAGGTGGAAGAGAGTGTCAGCCTATGGCCAGCTGGGAGGCACAGTCCACTGGTGAGTCAGACGAAGTTTAATAGGCAAAGCCAAGACATGAAGGGAGACTGCTGCAGTCAGACTGATGTCACAAATGCTGGAGGACATGCTAATAATAGGACATGTTTATGAAAATATCAAAATATAACATGCCATGGGGGTGTTCTGCTTACTCAGCAAGCGGGGGACATGCATTGTATTTTGCTCACAACCCTTTTTTTTTTTCTTTGCATCCCATGTTACGTCTGCCTTTTTTTTAGTGGAGGGCTTTTGTAACCTTTCCCTTCAAGAAATTCATACAGATAATTATGTGAAATGAGAAATGAAACGGCAGCAAACATAAAATATCTGCAGTACAGTATCGAGTAATGTGGTACAGCACGCAGGCTTCACACATGTTTGTTTCCACAATTATAGGCCAATTAATCAACTCAGACAACATCTTTGCTATTATGAGCCAGCAAACTGTAATCCAATAAATAGCATCGGAAATAGATGGGAAAGGAAATAACATCAGATGAAGCATCAGCTTCACTGTGTCTCAACAGTTGTACTGTCACACTCAGATAAGACAAAAAATGCTGCAGTATTTGAGGTGCAAGTTTACCACCAGCATTGATGCTTGTAATTTTACATCATTAATTTGCTTTTGGGAACTAGTTTTGGGTCTTTGATCTGGTTTTCTCTCCCTCTCCCACAGTGTTTCTGCACGGACTTTAAAGGGCAACCTTTCCTCTGCTTTTGTCTATCAGAGACGATTTTAGCTATTTCTAACAGAGCAAGCCAAGGGATGATCAGAACTAGTACAACGCTGGCATAACAGACACTGAAATCCAGCTCTGATGGGGCGTATGTTTAACTCAAATGGGGACATAATGTAATGCACCAATGCCCACGAGGCAATTTACTTTAATTTTACAGTTTTAAACCTTTCATGAAAACCTGGCCCTGGTGCTTTTGTCTACCTCTAAATGCAAAAATATTCACTGATTGCTGAGGTATAGTTCCTAGGCGTTCTGTAATTTATTGCGGTGAAAAACAACAAAGACAGGCTTAACTATGTAACTTCACATCACGCTGAAAAGACTGTTAACATTTCTTAAGGTGATTTTGAGGACCCTGAAGTGTGAGACGAGAGAATAACACAGCACAATCTTATTCTATAGCAAATTGGTTTAACAATCTGATGCATAGCAGCATGAAAATGGACTGAACATGTGTTGGATTTGGATTGATTTTACAAACAAATTTACAAATTTTTGCATGTGTGCTGTGGCTTTTTTGGGGGCAAATTAAAGCACAAACTGTTACTGTCTTTTCAGTGAAAACATTGGTCCCCTTATGGCCCCAGTGTGAACATACTTGCTTGAGACTTTGGCCAGAAGTCGAGAGAGCAGGTTGTATTCAGTTCTCTGCTGTGCTTAATGCAAAAAGCTTCTACATGACTTTCACAGTTTATAAAAATAATTAAATGCAGCGCCTCTCCGTAGACATTCAATTTACATTTTAAACTCTCATGAGAAAATGGAGTGATAACATACCAAGGTAGCGACAGATTTGTGTGGGTGTTTACTCTGTCGAAGCCAACACTGACATTATCTGATGGGTGGTGTTTATTTTTTTCTTGCCAGTCCGAGGTCTTGAATAATTAAACAGGATCAGCGTGCTCCTCTTTTTGTTAAAGACAGGAGGTATTCTGACAGTCCCTGTTTGACAGGCTTTGCCCTGCCCAAGGACGTGAGGGGCCTTCCTAAACAAAGCTCCGGCTTTGTGCATTAAAAGCAGAGAGACACTGTCTAGACCAAATACCTCTTTCCCACTAAGTTCGCCAATGCCGTTCTGTCCTGAAAGGCAGACTCCAGCAGAAATCTCATTGCTTGCTTTAGATTCATCTGTCTGGCCCAGCGCTGATGGCTTCAGTCCATCTGGGAATTCAGTCAGGCTTGGACTTACACACCTGACATGCTGCAAGAATGGACACAAACCAACACTCCCTGAGATGAAATTTGTTTTTTTCACCGTTAATGTCCAAAAACGCTGCAAGTCCAATAAATCAATGCTTTTTTCAGACCAACGTTAGAAGAAATTGATGGAGGGCATCTGTAGGACAGGCACAAATAAAGTACTGGCCAAACATCCGAATATGTTCTTCCCTCAAGGACAATAATAATGGTCCATGATTTTCTGTGTGAACAAGGATGGCCTAAGGGTGGAAAGCATACACAGACATTTGTTCGGTGGGTTTTGCACGTATATAAAGTAAACCTCATGAGAGCCCTCTTAGCAGTCCCATAACATGGTTGGGAAAACTTCAAATTGATCAAAAATAACAACGAGAAATGCATCCTGCATTCTCACATGGCAGTGAGACAGAAACACAAAACTAGTTCAACCCAATCGTTGCTCAAACGAAGCTGAGATTTCTGCGGGGTCTTCGGCAAAACAGAATGGGATCATTGTGATCATTACCATTTTGAGGACAGTCAACAGAATGATATATGAAGTATGATAAGAGAAGCTCTTGCATGAAGTGCTAGAGATTTTCGAGGAACAACATATTTCTGTCATTCTACCTATTATGAAACAAATCTGTTAGTATGCCTATTCTTGCATGATTATGTCATTTTACTTTTGGTCGTCCCAAAAAATAATTTCAGGAAACTAATGACTTGTATCACTTTTAATTGGTGGCATCAAATCAGTTGCTTCATTGAACAAATCCCTGAGTTGCTTCCACTCTAAGCCACAGCCAAAGTTGTTATGATGCAGTATTGTTGTGTGTGTGTATATATAGGACATTTGAATCAAAACCCTGGTGTACTAGTACGAGTCTACACCTCTCTGCTGACATGATCATGTGTTTATGTGTTCACCACTTTGATAATATTCCACCCTATGACATCCACACTTCTACTTGCCCGTTTTGTCAAAATAACTCCTGGCTCGATATCTGGATTGTCAAAAACATTTGAGAATGGTTCGCTGAGCTCAGCGAGACCATAAGGAACATTTCTGATGTAATTTAATCACAGTATTACCTCAGCAAGTGCAAGCAGTAGAGAGGCAAGTGTGGGGAATATCTGGCCCATGGAGGCTGTGGTGGATTATATCCAGCTGTTTGCTCATTGCAGTTGTTTTTACTCAGTGTGGTGTAGCTAAAATTCGCTTATTAATAAGGCTACAAGTGTCTGCATGAAATGTCTCATCACTAACACCACATCGCTGTTGCAGTGTTGGACCTCGATGGCATATGTTGAAGTTGGTCAGTGCAACAGCTACAATCTTCTCAGTTTAGGTAACTGAGAAGATTGAAGAGTTGATTCACACTTAATGACTGAAGCTTTTGTCCTCATTATTCGTTGTTCTGTATAAGTCCCTAGTGTTTTATGTAAGCTGTTGGTTGAATCTTTTGCTAGATGTGTTCTGATCCACAAAATTGAAATTGTGGCACAGATGACCATCCCCACTAATAGTGAATCATATTACAGTCACAAATATCTGTCAAAATATTTGCAGTATCATGTTTTGACCATGTCTTGCAGCCCTCAAGAGAAGTCCAAAATGCGCTTGTTTTGTCCAACCAGCAATCAAAAACTCCCAAATATTCAGTTTGCAGAGATATGAAGCAGCGAAAAGTAATAAATCATCATGTTTGAGAAGACTGCATTAGTAGATGTTAGTGATTTTGGCTTTACAATTGACTTATGATTAATTGAACTGTGGATTTACTGATCAATGAATCAAAACAAGACGTACATTATACTATACTATTCATTACAATTGTAAAATAAATCCCAAATTCCCTGAAAAGTTTCTCTATAACATTGAAAATATTAATGAATGAATAGGTAATGATCAATGTTATAACGAGCAAACCAAAAAATCTGAACGGATTCAAATATTGCTATATTCTGATTGGTGCATTGAAGTATGTGATATCACCAATTCCCTAAGGAGCTCTGCCCATTTGAAACCAATGGAAATTACTAAGACATAGCAGTATGGACATAAAGCTTTCATTTAACATGCTATGTAACCAAAAAAAAAAAAACATTGCAACTTCTGCAGAAAATTCTCACGTCTACGTAGCCATCTTTTTGAATAAGAAGCTGATCGAGAAAATAGGGTTTCACTACCTTTTTGTTGTTCTATCGATTCAGTTCTCTTTCTTCCGTTAGCCAGCGGTAGTGCTGTGGGGATGCACCCTCCGATAATCTGTAACTCATTAACATCTCTTGCCCACGCTTTACTGCTGTGCCAGCAACACATGTCACAGCTAATATAGCTCTAAGTAAGACACTTCCAATCAGCAATCTGTAGGCTGTGCAAATTATAAGAAGTGCACACAGCAGACTGGAGGGCAGAGACTGTAATGGCAAATGGAGGGTGAAATTCACCTTATGGACTAAACAGTACGGCCTCATGGTAGGAGACTTGCCATAATAGGGTCACGCAGACACGGACACTCCAGAGCAAGCCGCTGTGATAAGCACTGACACTGGGATGAGCAATCTCTGCAGACGCCCACTGACCCCAACATCTGAGGCTTATTGTAATGCCTCTGTCTGCTCCGAACACAGATAACAAAATCAAACACTATTTTTCATTTGTCTCTCGGGTCAACGATATGAGGCAAGGCTGACCTTAAAGCTGCTGATTACACTTTACAGTCACAAAGCTAAGGCGAATTCTGTAATTTCCAAATTGAAAGTGGAAGACAAAAGGCAGCACAATAAGCCTGTGTGTCAGTGTGAAAATATATTCAGGGCCTTATTGCTTATCTGGAGCCACTCTGAAAAAAAAAATGTCAACGCTGCATCTCTTGACACCCACATAGAACAATGTTTACAAAATCCTTTGATTTATCAGTATGTGTATGTTCACTCTGCCAAATGGCAAAGTATTCTCTCGCTCTCACTGCTCATCCTTTTCTTTCGCCCCCTTTTCTCTAATTGTCACCTCGCGTCAGAGAAGAAAGCTGCAATTATTGCACTTCAGTAACTGTTGAGACAACATCGCAACAGTGGAGCTTTGGACACCGCTGAGCTGATGGTTTGGCAAGATGGTCTGAGAAGCAGAGCTCTTAAACTAGAGGATCTCTGAGCTACAAGCACCTGCTAAATGATAGCTTCAGATCACTGTGGGAGAGTATTGGAGGGTATAGACATTTTCATATAAATGTGCCCATTGAGGGGTAAACCCACAGAGCAGTTCCAGGTGTTGGTGCCTAAAGACACCTGAAATGCCTCCCATCACTGCTCAGCAGCCCTGCAGCAGCAGTTTGCTGTAATGTCACACATTTTTTGAGCTTATGCTTTGAAAGTGAATGGGCACTTTGTTGTAAAAACGGGTGCTTTGTTTGCTGTGTTTCCGACGGCAAAATAACATCACATTGTGTTCTTGTTTAAAATGGAATGCATGTGACATCCATCATGTGAAACTTCAATGAGGAAATTGCTAATTTAATGGCATTTGTCATAAGTGTTTTTTCATGATAACATTTTTTTATCTTAGGTTGTGTGAACAGCAGACAATCATTAGCTTTGTTTCTATCGCAGTTCCCCAATAAGGCTGCATCACATAAATGATGTCACTAATCAGTTTGGTTGCTCGTGCAAACAAAGACTTTGGCTACTACTTGGACTTTTGCTGTACAATTAAATCTGGTCAAAGGAGAACTTCTGAGAACTTCATTATTAACACTACCACGAGTGTACATGTAATTTGCTTCAGTTATGTTTTCTTCATGGCATGTAGAAATACCAGAGAAATCAAAACAACTGAGAATCAGATCACAGAATGACCCAGAGCATATTAACAAAAAGCTTTTTCTAGGCAGGTGAATTGAAAAAGTTCACATACACAGTACCGTGCAGTTTTGATATTTGTCAGGGCCTGACAAGGTCAAAAAGAAGTTTTATGTTTATATTGTCACACTGACATTATACATTAACCTTTTGTGAGTCTGTTCTCCTGGAGGAAAGCCCTGCGCGAACTCAGTGCAGGTTTCATTTCAACAAGTTTTGACAACATTACAGGGGTCACCTTTACGATTCATTATAGAGGCTGCATTTGCTTTATTAAGAGCGTACTGGTGTATGTATGTAACTGTGTATCCTCCAGTTTGAACAATGATTAAAGAGGCTGTGCTGTATGTCACCACAGTCTTCTGAATGCATGATCCATCTGCTGTAATGGTTTCCATGGATACCAGTGTTTTTAGACGTTTCAAATAGCAACATTAGGCAAACCTTTTTTTTTTCTTCCGTGTGTGTGTGTGCACAAAAAAAGGCTACCATGCATTTGTAAGATTTACATTTTATATTTAAATGTGCCATACAAATGAAACCAATGCTTTTGCCATTACACGACCACGAGTCCAGTAAATCAAGTTTTTAGACAGTAAATTACTGCAAATTTTTCATCTGTGTTGCTGCAATAATTATCCATCCTTCCATGCAGAAACAGGGTTTGGAAAGGAAAAAAAATCAATAAACCATTATGATTTAACTTTATTATTTCCCCTCTGCTGTGGCATCCGTTGTGTGCCAGCATCTCAAATAGGGCAGCATCAAATATAGATGCCTGAATAAATACATTTATAAACCTATGATTCAAAATATTTTGCTCAAAAGCCAAAACTGTGATGCAATCATTTATATATTTTAGATTAAAGATTAAGACATTAAAGATTTCCTTTGTTCCATGTTTTCCACAAAACTATTAAGGCACATTTCAATTGGCACAGTGATAAGGAAGGGTTTTGTGTATGACTGTGACCGCGTGATTCGATGACGCACAATGATGACCATCAAGTAATGGCCTCCAGCCATCATCCCCACATTCCAGAGCAAAGGAGTGAGGCAGCCTCTGAACAAGGAATACTGATGCTGGTGAATCCTTCAGAATTCAGAATAAGCCTGGTGATGAAGGTTAGGCTTTCAACTGTTACATTGACCTGCACTTGATTTTGCGGCTGAAAAGTTACGCTGTCAAACTCTCAACAACTGTAGCGGTTAGATGTTTACCGGGATTTAAGCCTAACCACATAATAGGAAACACAAGATATTTTATGATTTGATAAATCACATGGTATGTGCCATGATGGATCAGCATGAACACATCAACACCAACACATATGAATAAATGATTTGAGAGGAACTGACAAAATAACTGATTCTTTAATTCCAATCACAGCAGATGATGCAATGAATTATTAAAATGAGAATAATGACAAATTAATTACTTGCCTGCTTTTTTTATAATTGCATGTGTAATTCTTTGTAACTATGCAAATGCAGTTTTATTTATTTGACTGTCTGTCACTGTCACAGATTTGTTGCAGATCTCATAGACGCTTGCACACAATAGACCCCACATGTTTCGATATTCTATACGCTCTGCATTTGGATTTAAATTTTAAATCAGGTACAAATGCATGGCATAATTACAGACAAGTCATCATGAAATAGAAGTGCAGGAAATGTTTATTAATACTGACAGAAACCAAATGCAGCTCAGAGGCGGGGTAAGAATCACAGGGCGATTATTTTCTACATTATCATATCGGTGCCATTTGCTCTTTATTCATTAGCTTGATATAATACACACACAGTCACACAAACAGTCACACGCACACACACACACACACACACACACACACACACAGCAGCAGCTGTGCACATGACCTTCTTTCATAGATGTAAGTATCAAAGAGACAGAATCAAAGGCCTGTACAACTGCTTCACACATAGAAATGGTCTATTAATGTTTCCTTTGGAAACAAAGGTGTCTTTGAATGCACCCAATCAAAGACTTAGCAGATTATAGAGAACGCAGCATTTACATGGCAGTCATATTTGATTTATATCATAGATGATCCTAGTGGCAGACACTCAGACGTTACCCAGAAGACAGTAAAACAAATGAAAAATACAAACAAATTGAACGTATTTTTGAAGAAATGTGTCAAATTGAACCACATTTGTCTTTGATGCTGCCATTACATGATCAAAAGCATGCATCATTAGTGAAAAAATAAATTAAAGATGTCACAACAAGAGATTTCAAATCCATAATTTCAGCAGGTAACAGTCACTATCTTAAACTGTAAGTGAAAAGTTTTTCGCTTTAACTTATCATTATGAACTAAAAGTTACATGCATAACATTTTGTCCTGTGTAGTTGTTAGTTTCTACTCTGAGGAAAACAGAAATAATCTGGTTATGTTGCCCACAGCAGGGCCACCAATCATACTTTGTGCAAACGCCTGGGGGTGAGGGGTGTCTGTTTTCAGTTTAAATTTCTAACTTGCAGTAGATTTATGTAGCTAACAGTGATTGCTGAAAAAAAAATATTTGTTGCAGGACATGCAGTAATGACTCTGCAAAGCATATTGTTTTCTAATATTAAATATAAATGTTGGACATCTACCACTAATTCTTCATCCCCTCAAATCCCTTTTTGCATCCTGATTATATTTAACATTGCACCAACATGCATTAGAGAAAACTGAGTGTACTGTAACATGAATGACATTTGCCAAACATGTAATTTTACTGCTGCTAAAAACCTGAGGAAAAAAATGCAATTTATGTCAGCTTTGTGAGATGTCGTACATGGAATTCAAATAACCAGACAGTCCAAAGATGACTGAGAGGATGGTTACTAAGGTAACAGCATGGCTACAGTTACCAGCAATGGACTAGACGCCTCCATCATCTGAGGGAGGAAGGCAGATACTGACACATTATGCTTCGTTGACCTCTTGCATAATCCAATAATTGGTTTGTATTGTATAGGACTACAGAATAACAGAGGAACTCCGTTTTATAAATCCAGTGCTTGGCTTCCACAACTGAGTGCAGCATTAACACGCCCATTGATACAGCAATGACAAAATGTTGACTGTATTTACATGTCAATCAGCTCTTCACCATCATTTTCCACCAAGCAGAAAATGACGGTTTCATCAGAACCTGATCAGAGCTATGCACTGTTACACCTGTAACCGCCCCTGAAAGTAATGTAACAATGTACTCAGTGCACCCCGAGGACATTTGCTTCATTGCAGCAAAGTGAAGAAATGAAGTGACAGAAACCTGTGCCTCTGCAGACTTTCTGAGAAGTAATTAAGTGATCCCAGGTGACATGTGAGTGATGTTCTCAGAACTAAATTTGCATATTTGCATTTATTTTTCAAATATACTGTAGCTTGTTTTGCCATAGGACCTCTGCACTCAAACTGGATGTACAAACCAGTGATGTCAGTGGATAAAAAATCTCAAACCTAAATGAAGGCTTTTACTGGATGCTCTGCTTAAACAGAGCAAGTCTGGGAAGTCTGGACTAGCTGTGGTGGTACAGTATTGATTCAGTAATCCAAAGCCATCTCCCAAGTGCTTCTGATTTATCTGTCACATTTCATTATGACTCCTGCGCTCTGAAGCTCTTTCTCTTTAATACAATACTACAGAGAGCAACTAACCATCTGATGTGTCGTCTGTATTGGCCGAATGGATAGGTCCCCCCACAGCAGACTTTCACTAATTTGGTGGAGTGTGATTTGCTCACTTTACTGTGTTTAGAGACCTCACACTGAGACTGCCATTGAGACATGACGAGGAGAGTGTGACTAAATCGACAATTAAGGATTATTTAAGTAAAGTTTGTTTCCTGTTTCTAATATTAAATACTCCAGTAGAGCAGTTATATTCTCTACATTACAGACTGGCAGAAAAAATGTTTCTTCGTGTGTACTTTGTCGGTTGTTGCTAAATTAATGCTGGAAAACAGCATGACTGTGACAGTGTGGATTGTTTGTGAAAGCAGGTGAAAATGAGCTTTATAATCAAGCCTAACGAGCGCACATGACTGTAATACAAGAGGCCAATGTTGGTTTCCCTCAACCATTGCAACGCATTTTTTTTTTACCTGGAGAACTCTGCGGAGTGAATCCTTACAACTTCCAACGAGATACCCTCACTTTTTTCTGTAGTGCCACCATGAGGTTTACATTTGTGGAACACTATTGGATGGATTGCTGTAAAATTAGCTTCAGATCATCAAGAGGATAAGCTGTTACTCAGTACTTTAATGATCAAAAAACCTGCAATGACATTCACATTAGCCCCAGCTGTACCCTGTGTTCAGTGCTAGCATGCTGTAGAAATGCTGATCATCTTGCACAAAGCCTAAGCGCAACTTCTAACAGGGTTGTGCCAAGATGGTTAAGCCAGACCTGCGAAAGATTCTTGGGAGAGTGACAATTTTACCCCAATCTTTAACCAACCTTGACCAAATGTTATGTTCCCAGGTATTGACCACATTTAGAGTTTCAACAATCTATGGTTCTTATCTGATGTTGACACTCTCAGAGTCCCTCGAAAGGCTGTAGGTTAACCTTTCCCCCCCAAACCCAAACATGTTTGATCGTGTCTTAACCCTCAAAGACCTAGACAGCCGCCATCAGCTAAAAGCAGTTACTGTTCTAAAATATTTAACAACTTTTGAACTGCTAATCCTAGCCATGTGCCCAAAAAAATCATGTTAAGTGGAATTTCTCAGCTTGGGCTTTCAGGGGCTCCTTCATGAACATTATACCACCATCACATTCTGCAGCATATATATGTGTGTATGTAACATTAACATACAGCAGTTACCTATCTGTGTCAGTTTGTTTACTTTAGATTAAGAGCCAGACTGAAATTTAAGGTTCTCCCGAGTCAAATTATGTATACAATCGATTCTGAATGCTACAATAAGGTAGGAAAAACATAATAAGTACAGTAAAGTCAGTTGCCCAACATTTTTCTTTGTCTTTGAAGGTTAAAAAAAGGGGCGAGTTAAATGCTCATATGTGCAATGGTGTTGATAGGCCCTGATTGATCTTCATAGATAAGCTGGTATGCATTTCGTTCAATAGCAAAGACAGTGGATACAAGCTATCTTGCAAAAAGACAATATCCAGACTGCTAGAAAGTCACATTTGTGCTTCCAATTCAATTTCAGGGCCAACTGTCCACGCTCATATTTGTAAGTGATCAATTAGTTATTATGTCCATGCATTGTTACCCCATCTGCCTTGATTGCTACAATAAGGACGTGTGTAGGTATGTGACCAGAGTCTGACCAGCATGCTGCAGGCCAGGTGAATGCATCAAGATAAATCGTCCCTCTCTTCATGCCACAGCAATATCTAGTTGCGGTGCAGATCCCTGCCACCACACCAGACAGCATCACTGACAGATGAGTTTAAGATTTGCAGCAATGCTGGCAGGCTTACCATGCTCTGACTGTGACATCAGTGTGGTTTGCTGGTTGCCAGTGGTGTAAGAAACAGTTTGAACAGTTCTGATTGAAACAGGCAGACTGTGGCACACACAGTTATCCAGAAATTCAGCTCTAATTTGATTTCAATGCCGCCAGGAATGTGGTTTTAATCTGATTTTCAAATTAAGTTCCCCTGTGTCCAGACTTGATGAATTAGTCTGACTCCTATCTGGATGTGCCAAACATCGGCGTTTCCAAACAGAACCATTTTGTAGTTGCACATGGTCACTCAGGTAATCAAGATCTGGAGCCCAACAAAGCACCTGCAGTCAAGTACAGTTTCCTGTTTGGGACATGAACTTAACAGCAGCACAAAACACACTGAAGTTACATGGATTCAAAAATGTAATTGCCATAGAATTAAGATTCCACTGTTTATTAAGATACCACATATCTTCAGAAAACTGTCAGATATACATTTAGATTTAGTTATAAATGATTTACTTCATCAATGGACTTGCTATAATTCCTCTTATTATTATTATTAGTATTATAATTGAGAGAGATGCACTACCAGAATCGTTTCTGTCTATGCTATGAAGGACAGAGAGCTGTAGACAGGCTGACAATCTGGCACAAGAGTGTTGCAGAGTTATAATTTCTGAATCTCATTCTGTGTTACGTAACACTTTTCCCCACAGTGAGAGGAGCCGAATAACCACAATGCTCCATGCAAACATACAGGCGGCACAAGCAAATGTCATCTGTCTCAGTTAGTGATGGCCATTACTGAAATATCCCATCATGCACCTGCATAGCATTAGTGCTGCCATTTCAGAGAGCTGTTCCTTGTTCCTATGAATTTACAATTGATTGTATACCTATAAACAGTTCTGCGTTTGATTTAAACATTGTCTAAAGATCCCATGTGATGGGGGCATTTGTGATATTGTTGTTTTGGCCTGTAGTACCCCTCAAAAACACCTGATAACATATTTACTGGGCCAAGTGGAACAGTGGTTCCCAAATGTGTGGGGTGTGCCATGAGATTTTGTTACAACCATACTTTATTATGTCAATATACAATATACTAAATAATCATCAGTAATGATGATATACAGACCAAGTGGGTAAAGGCAAGTATTGGAACAAGAAGAACAATCTTGTTAGTTCAGAAAATGATATCTCTTTACTGTAGGAAAGTCTTCAAAACCAGAAAAAGACAAAACTTACACCATATAACAATATCCAGAATCTAAGACAATATATAGTCTCATATCATGATACTGATATATATTGTGTATAATGCCCAGACCTAATACCAGCAGTGTACATATACAGACAGACAGACAGACGCACACACAAACAAACACATCACTTTTGAAAAAAAGTTTAAAAATGAATTCATGAATCATTTAGTATATAAATGTTTCAGATTTGAGATTTTGGCTTGCCCTTTGGTGTGTGCACAAAAAGTTTGAAAACCAGAATAAGACAAATTGAAACAATCTTGTAATACATTTAATATTGTATAATTTATTGATAATAAATATGTTATATACAGTAAGTTGTGTGATATGTATTCTAGTTTCTTTGCAAACAATCAGTGTCACTGTTTTCTAAAATTATTCACTGTTAAACTCATGTTCAGTCTTCTTTTCATATATTTGCATTCAACAAAACACAGCCTTGTCACTACACGACAGTTGTTCTGCACTTTGACTAGCTTAATATACAATATGCATAGTGCACCCTCCTTAAGTCAAAGACATTTAGCTCAGAACTGACATATTTTGATGAATAGTTGTTTTTCCTATACCTATGGGTTTTTTTTTAACTTTATTTTAAATCTTCTACAGAACATGACACGTTCATCTTCAATTTTGTTCAGTTCAGTGTGGTATTTACATCAAATTGAAGGCTACAAAGGTTCAAATATGATTTTTTTCATCCTCATTACTTGCCCATGCTTATTATGTAGCTTAGAGTGGATGTAAAAGAGGGAACCCAATAGACATTGTGTGTGGTAGGTTAAAACAGAAAGAAAAGGTCAGGAGTTAGGTCTGGATTTTCTGATCCTGACAAATCAGTCTAGATTCACTTATTTCTAGCGTGAGAATAAAGTTTTTACATTCTAAATCTGGCTTTAAAGGAAAAACTGAATTATTGAGTGGCTTTTACCTTTTAGTTCATGCCCTTGACCATAAAACTATATTTAAAAGTGAATTCCTGAAATAGGTCTGATAGATGTTACATTTAAAGCTGTACTTGGGGAATATGTAGAATAGATGATGTTGTCTTGCCACACTGATTATGTAAGTGTGTACGCTGCCCTAGATCATAGTATAACATGTAAGTTTAAAGGCAGCATCCATTACAGCTACAGAAGCTGTTACAGCAGCAGCAGTTACAGAACCCCCTTGAGAAAAAAATGGATTTTGCCTCCACTTTACCACAGACAGTGTCTTTGAGTGACAGACTCATTTGCCAGGTTTTTGTGGGTGGATGTTTATGCAAATGCCTCTCCTCTGTGGGCTGAAATAGCCATCCAGTGACAGGCCAAAACTAACTGGGTTGAAATGCAGGAACATGCAACAGAGAGGCTGAAAGCAGTGCATAATTTACATTAACATCTCTGGCACCGCACAACAAGGGCTTGATAAAAATTTACCACATTGAGCCAGCCCACACAAAAGTTAGAATTGTTATTATTATTTGATTTTATTTTTTGCCTATAAAAGAATGACAAGAAATGTTCCAGGCATCTGACAGTGTTTATTCACACTAAGAGCTTCAAAGCCTCGCCCTCACTTGAGAACTGTGGAGCAAAGCCGCAAAACACTCATGTGAATGTTCATGTTTTCTTAAAAGGATGAATAGCACGATTGTGGAGGCCCACTCTGAAGGGTTTTGCATTCGAAAACGAAATTTGTCATATGAGAATCACAATTGTTGCCGTCCAGTGTTGGTTGTACAATGAGCTGAATTGCTCCTTTAATGCTGTGAAGCAAAGATACCCGAGCTTCATTACACAGCGAGCACTAGTTGAATACAGTTGAAGCAAGTTCATAGTGTTCCCTCTTTTTCTCTTGAATTAGGCTGCTGGAATATTCTTTCTTTCTCTCTTTCTTTTTTTTTTTAAGACAGGAAATCAAACATGATGGTTACTACTGAATTATTCATATGATGCTAGCAAAAAAAACATGTATAATAAGAACATGAGACGGTCTTCATCTGCAGAGACTCATTATTGTTATGTTTGCATTCATATAGAAAACCTTTTTGAAGGAAACGAGAGCAACAACAGTGGCTACTCCTTTGATTTACAAGGTTCACTTATCTGTTACTCATAAATTGCAAAATAGAGGCTGGATGCTGTGATGTCAAAGCAAGACGCGCAATTACAAATGGAAATGTTTCATGATAAGTATGCATTGCTGCTGTGGCGAGGAAACGGCACTGTGGCATACTGCATGGAGCCTTGGACAAAGAACAGAATCAGCTCAACCGTGCATATGCTGCAACGGCACAATTGATGCAGCACCAGTGTGCTGCATGATAAGATGTTAAACAAGTTATTGGAAACCCAAAAAGTATAATCAAAAAATATATAAAGTGTTTTACCTAAAACATTTCAAATGAACGTGCAAAACAGTCTTTGGTAACACTTGATATTATCCAGCATTAGTAAAAGTAATTTTTAGTACTGTTAACAATAATGAAGTGCTTACCATTTATTAAGCAATTATAGGTTTATAAACATCAGTTGCATTTTCATAGTGGCCATCCAAATAATGTCTATAGATCAAATACACAGTATTAAATAGTTTATATTTATAATATGTTATTTATTTCATTGCCTGTTAACAGTGAAATAAATATTAATTTAAGTCTAACTATACATTAACCACTTATTGATGATGGTCACTATAAAGTGTTACCCGGCGGTCTTTTGCACTAACAGAATCTCACAATTCAAAAACCTCCTCCCTGCTCACATTTCCTGTAGTACAGCCATTTGAAATACAGACCACATGTTTTGTCTCGGTACGCGATTTAGTAAAAATTGATGATAATTTGTGCGAATTGTTCAGCATAAGCACAATGAATCAAGCAGCCGAGACACTGATACGTCAAAAAAAAAAAGCTACTGCCCACATTTACTTCTCTTCATTTGTACTGGGAAACCATCAAACAGTCCATCAAACCAGCCTCAATTCAGCGTTTTCACTGTCTACAAGGCGGTGGAGGCTTAGATTTGTTGCTCCGTGTTATTTTTATTTAATGGGCAAAGCCGAGCTGAATGAGAGCTCGAATGCTAAACAGGCGAATCTGTGGCATTTCAAGAAGAATTTATGAGTAGTTGTGGGAGCTGGTGTGCGGCGTGGATATACAGGCACACAATTCTACGACCGTTTTGGAATTCATAACAAGAAACATGCATACAGGTGGGATACAAACACTAATAAATCAAACACGCACGTTTTCCGCATTGCTTATTCAGGGTTTTTTACTGGTGAGGCGCCACGGAGAGGTGTGGCTGCCCCGCATCAGAAAATTAGACACCGCATTACGTAAGCCATTACTCTGATTACGATTCCTGCTGTAATATGACGTTGTTATAGGCCACAACTGCTACTCACGGTGTTTATCACATTTGTTTTTATTGTAGGCTGTAAAGTTAAAAAGGAGGACCTGTCACCTCCGTGACACTGCAGAAGTGATGGAGATGGGCCAATGCATTGATTCAAGAAATGTAGGTTTGAGGCTTTCTGGGCAATTTACTGTTACTTTGACTTGATCTATAACCGTCAGTGTTGAACTGTAACTAAGTACATTTACTCGAGTACTCTTGAGTACTCTTTAGTATTTATTTCAATGCCATGTTCCTTTATTCTTCACTACAGTTCAGATAGAAATATTGTTCTTTTAACTCCACCTTTTCTATATGTATGATAAATAAATACAACTACTAACTCTGGTTTTAGATCAAAAATATGATGCATTGATATAGATAAAACTAAACCAAGAGTCAAAATGAGCTCCAGCTCAATCAACTACAGCACATTATTGCAT
>OMLP01043520.1:0-22032 GCA_900302685.1 Spondyliosoma cantharus | reverse complement strand
TTTATTTAGGCCACTATTATTATTAGTAAATAACAATACACTGCCACACTGTTTATAATTACAGTGTACAATATTATGTTTATATGTATATACAAGTCTATTCTATTTCTTTCCTTTTTATTACATTGTTTATTTTTTACTATGATATTGTTTTTTGTAATATTACTGTCCTTTGGCTGCTGTGGCAAAGAAATTTCCCCGTTTGCGGGACAATAAAATAATTCTGATTCTGATTATAGTGCTATTTAATACCACTTTTCATTGTATAACTATTTTACCCTTAACAAAACTGAAGTGAAGGTCTTCACTTATTTTTCTTGTCCAACACTCTTGCAGTCTCCCTCAGTGGATGGAGTTTTTTTACTTTTTGTGTTCACACTTTACTTGAAGGGGTGTGCATAAGATTGACACTGACATAACCATGATATGACACCTGATATGAGCATAAAGGAGTCTTTATCAATTTTTAGGAATTATTTCATTCAAATCTGTGCCTTCTCAATTTTGGATAAGTTGAAATCTAAAATAAATTCATCACTTTCTAAAATTCCTTTGGAAAAAGGAAGGTTACTGTATTGTTCATGTAAGATAGATATCTTATGATGCATATGTGGTAGATTATATATACTGAATATCCTGCATGAAGACTACATTGGTCCCTTGGCATGTTTTTAAAAATATGATATTTTTCATACAAATAATGCAGAGCACTCAGCTTTTAATTGGTCACATCAATTTGGAAAAGAAAAAAGGTCCAGTCTGCAATAGAATGTTATTCATTTTACACAGGAAAGGGCTGATGAGCCGGCTGTGGCAGGGTCTATCTGTGTGGAGTTTGCATTATTCTTCCCATGCTTGCATGGGTCTCGTTCAAATACTACAGTTTCCCCCACCATCTGAAACATGCACACCAGGTTAATACTTGGGTCAGTGCCCTCGACCAAGGCACTGGGTTAGTATCTGGAGTTGGTCCCAAGATGCTGTATGTTGGATGCCCACTACTCCCTTGGAATGGGTTAAATGTAGAGAGCCAGTTTGATAATATTGAACATTGTGTGATTGTATGTGATTTATAAAGATTATTCTTTTCAGTTTGTCATTTTTAGATCAAATCTATGGAGGTAACAGGGTTGACGTTGTGGTGACAGGACTGATCAGGGGAACACGGTTGACACGGCACACATTTTACAGTGGAATCCTCCCTTCAAAGTTCTATTATTGTGTTTTATGCTTGATGGAAATTGTTGTATTTGTGATGTTAATTACATTTCTAACAGGTCAAATTTTTTTTCATTGCAGTTCTATGCATCTTTGTTTTATCTATGTATGTATGTATAATGTGCACATACTTTTACAAGGAAAAATATTTAGTTTTTTGTTTTGAATACTGAAATGTGTTATGTTTATAAGTGTAAAATTTTTCTGTAAGAATATTAACACATTTCATAGATAAATATAAAGACATGTATTTCATTCATTTTCATTCATTCATTTCAGGAGCAGTCGATGACAGCTGGAGAAGAAGAACCTTTTAGAACGCTTTTAAACTGCTGCATTTATTTAATCTTGAGCTTATTTGCACCACCTTTTATTTGGTGTGTGGTTTAAGGTACAGCAATGCATTATTATATATAAGAAGATCATATGTTACCTCTCGTGGTGCCTGCCTAAAACAGCCTGTTTTCAGCTTTGTGACGATGCATTTTCCAGCTAGTCCGAGAGGGATTTTAAAGAGTTTATTTTCAGATTGAGAAGTAGCTTAATTTTCTTAACACATAGAGGAACACTTCATTCTTCAGTTTATCACAGGTTTCAGTTGGTTTGGGGCTTTTTTGTAATACAAATTTCATGGCAGGTTTAGGTTTTTATTTCAGATGTAACTGTTGGGTTCAGTTACGTTGGGTCTGTGGGGCTGTCGGCTCATTTAACCCCATTTTGCAGAAGTCTGACTTAATGTACATTAGCTGAATGTCCACCCCGTGGACTTGTGAACTGAGCCCTTGCAGATTTCATTGGCATGTTCCGTGACATGTTCACTATTATCACGGCAAGTCTGCAAAGAGGCGAGACTGCAAGGCTATTCTAAACTGCTGATAGACGGGTCTAAAGACTACAATAATTAAATTAATTTTGATCACCTCTATAGCCTGTACTTCCACATATTTCTGTATTGTGATGTGGGAGAATTTGATTTCTGGCTTACACTTCAATGTTTTAATAAAGTAAATGTTTTATACATTCATAATAAGTTATTTTTGTTTATTTAGTCAGCAATTGGAAAAACTACAATGTCACCACTGTATTGTAATGAATTGTGGGTAATGAAATCAGTGACATGTGGCAAAGAGTCCATTCTGTATCCAAGTGGACGCTCTGGAAGTCTGCAGAAAGTCTGCTTGAGGCCCCTTGTAGGTGACGAGTTCCCGTGAATATGCCTGTCTGGAGAAGTCTGTCGGTTCTTTTGAATGAAGCCTCAGATGAGTGCTCAACTTTTTGTGTTTCACATTCAAGATCTTGTAACTCTACCTTAACAGTAATAGATTGGCCTTATGCTATAGCAATCATCTCTCACACCTGGAAAATTCCAAACTTGCTAATTTATTCTCTTTAAAATAGTCAAAAAATTGCGCCTTGAAGTTAATTAAATCTCAAGTCCACAGCACTGGTGTTGACACTTAGCACTACAGCCTCCCTTCCACTCGTCACACCCCTCAGGACACTCTGTCACTCCCCAACACTATCACCCCGCGATCACAGTGGATTAGGTGCTAACTAACCCTCCTTTAATTAACTCATGATTAGGTATTAATATCTGGCGCAGGTTCCAGGCTTGCAGTTGTTGCCTTAATAAGTGGATTAGCGCTAGCCTCTAGCTGCTCTCTCCCTTTCTCTTCAGCTAAAAGATATCGATCCTCCACTCCTTCCACATCCATCCCTCATGACTTTCTCTGGCAACTGTTCAAAAGCAGAATTTTTCTGTTAACAAGCTTGTTCTTGCGGTCAGAGTGGATGGGCTCAGTGTTCTGAACACTTTTATGCAGGCAGAATTATATACAGTGCAATATCCCCTTCATACAGCTGATAATGATTTGATTTGTGATATTAGTAATTCAATGTAGATACAGTGTACCCTCTTGGACAATACCCTAATAAAAATGGGTTACGGCTAGATTCCACCAGATACATGTCCGGTCCGGCTCTGCGGCTTCACAGCTCAGGTAGTCCGGACCCTTCCGGATCAGATACGCTTCTCCTTCTGACGGATGCCGGAACACGACACAGCACTTCAGCAGAATTCAGCACAGAGCAGACAGGAAGTCACGCACCGAAACAACAACATAACATCCGGTTAACTTTCAAAATAAAACACTCCGTGTTGACACCAGCACAAAAATCTCATAAAAGAGACAAATACAAAAAGCTCTTCTGCTAATCCTTTGGTCGGGAACACTTCCTGTTGGTGTGATTATAACACATACTTATAATTGCGGTCGCGCGTGATTACGTAGTCATCACAGGAACTCCTCTGTCTCACAACTCCAGCTGTCCGGTGATTGCTGGATCACGGATGACGTAGCAAAACTGTACCGGAACCGGTGGCAACGCACATGCATCCAGTGGATTCTTTCTGTTAGGGCTATTAAGATCACCCTCGCTGCAATGTTAACCTGAATTAGAAAAGAATGTAGAAAAAAAAATGGAAAAGATAAGTTCATCAAGAAGAAAAGAAATACCTAGTTCCTGTGCTCGTTCTTACAAAAAGATGGCCCAATCTGAAATTGAGGATGTTTCTAAGAGTCACTGTTGCTCTCTTGGCAACTGTAAGAAGCTACCTACTATCCAGATGTAAATTCATATGATATTTAATGCTGTTGCTGTTTATAAACACACTATTCAAAGTTGTGTGTGTCTGTGTGTGTGTGTGTGTGTGTAGCCCACCCCTCAGTCAAACAGACGCACCTGTATCTCTTTATGCCAACCCCAGAGCAGAAGCAAGAGATGGAGGCAACAGTGCAATCTGATCAGTGTCGATCTCACATCCTGCAGTTGAAAACCAGAAACATCCCAAATATGGTGTAATGTAATCATTTGGGCATTTGACCTGTTGATGATATCACAGGGAAGGCTCAGTTTGGTTACATGGCACAGGTTCTCAGTTAACTGTAAGGTATCTTAGAGTCACGGATGTAATACTTACCTGTCAGTTGTTCAAGTGATTGTTCTGAACACCAAACACAGCAAATACTACAGGCAGAGGGCAAGCTGCTGTCACCACCACACACTTCTGTTGGATCAGAAGAAATAATTCAGTCCATTCCACCTGGGTGTGTGATATTATCCTATTTCATTTTTCTTTTTTAGGTGCTGTTTCTATCTCTACACCTCTGACATCTTTTAAACTTTCTAATACTGTTCCGCCATTTAAGGTGAAAAATCAAATACTTAAGCATCACAAACGAGAACAAAGATTTTGTCTCACTGCTGGCAGAAACGGGTGACCTAGATTGCAGTGGTATGGTCAGCGATGACTACTGTATCATAACCATAATTACCTTGCGCAATGCTTGCTGGGCATTTTAGTTGGAAAACTTTAATGATGTGTAAATGTTCTCCTTTTCTGATTTGTTATTGCAATTATTTTATGATTTTAATTTACAAAATATATGCTGGTAAATTTCATTAAAGTTTCAAATGAATGGCTGTCCAGTTACCTCATCAAGCATACATAGGCTATGTGGTACAGGTGTTGTACTGTGGAGCAAAAAATCTGAATTTCTTCTGTAACACTGACCTTTATTTCTGTTGAAAAGAATCATAAAACAGCAGAGGTAACATTTTCAACAGCACATATCTTTCGACCCTTTAAAGCCAGAGGCAGGCAAATGTTCTTTCAGGAAAACACTTATAATATTAAGCAGGTGTTTAAAAGAACTTACAGGGGTGAAAAATACATTTTCCTGTGTATTAAAGCGAGCCACCTGCATCTCTTAGCAGGTCCAGGGAGCAGCTTTTAGGAGCACTCTCCAATTTAATGAGAGTATGCTTGAGAAAGGCAACCCATGCCAGCATCAGAGCGGGCGACAACAAAGGCTGTGTGTTTATTCAAGTCTTTACAGCAAGCGAGCTACAGCAAACAAAGCTCTTTACATGTGACCTTATGGCAAAGGATCAAATTAATGTGCGGATGTAATGTTGAAGGAATGAGGAGTGATTTGGGCATACTCTGCCTTAATACTTTCTCATTTTGTTTTATTTCTGAAGGCACAATTTTCCTCACAATTGCTCACCATCATTTCACATTTTGAGGAAACACATTGATGGATCTTTATTGTCACTGCAAACAACGCAAAAAACAGAAGTCTGTTTAGCAGCGCTTCAGTTTGCAGCATATAACACATAAAAACTAAAAAAAACACACTCATAATAATACATTCAGTAGGCTGAACAACACCAGTATAGAAACAATAGGACAGTGAGCAATGTGAATTTCAGTGGTTGAAGGGGTTATTGCTCTTAGCAGTCAGTTTCAACAGTCACTGCAGAGCTAAAAGAGGCATGGCGGTACACATCTTAGCGCTGATCGATGTTTTACTGTTGTGATTGAGATCCTGACCCACCAAGTTTCTAGTTCTAAGTCTTTTGCCTGGCTTGGGAACAGACACTGTTGAATGAAAAGTGACAGCAACCTTTCCACGCATAAATTCAGCTACCTGTGACCAAATTACTGTTGTTTGGTCTTGTAATGTAGATTTAGTGGTTTGAAGTTTGGGAGATTTCTCTTTTACTTTGAGTGATATCCAGTGAAGGATCTGTTTAGTTGTTGGAATGTGATCCCATCATAGATAACATGTCTGGGAAATAAGCTGTTTTTTAGCCTGTCAGAGGGGAGGAGTGTCCATGGTGGGTTGGGTCTGCTATAACACAACTGGCTTTCGCAGGGGTGGTAGTAAGGTCTCAATAACACGCTCAGCTGCCTTCACCACATGCTGCAGGTCCCTCCCCTCTTCTGCTGTGCAGGTGCCATATCGGGCAGTGCAGTAGTAAGTCAGGGGGCTCTCGATGGTGGAGGGATAGAATTTTACTTGCAACCATTGTAGAAGATGGGCCTAACCCACTCCATCCTCTCTACTTCCTTGCCTCAATTGCAGAGGAAAGACTGCTCAATGTGTCTTGACTTCCCGAAGTATATTATCATCCCCTTGGTTTTGTTTTGTTGTGTTGAGGTCCAGGTTGTTGTGTGAGCACCAGTAAGCCAGATGTTGAACCTCTGTATGGCATGACGCTTACCTTCTTGGCAATGTCAAGCATGTAAGTCTCTGAACATGCAGATTCTGGTGATTCTAAGCTCTGATCTACCAGGTCATGAATCATGAGCATTCATGAATTCAAGTAGCATTACTGAACACTCAAATTGAGATGTAAGTTGCAGTAAGCATGAAACATTTCCATTTCTTTCTCACTGGGTATGAAAGGCAAAGTGTTTTGATTTGTAATTGCCCCGATTGCTTTTTAACGTCCTTCCCAAAAAGCCTTCTTCTTAGACCCACAGTGCATGTAGTGATTGAATATAAGAGGGTTTGGCTGAAAACATATCATGTGTTAAGCTCCAGACTGGCCAATTGATCATACACCTAACCAGGGTGGGGTTTGCGATCAGCTAATAATGGATTGGATTTCAAGACACCCAAAGTGCTCTGCCATTCAGCGTCTACAGCTCCTCCGACCACCACCTCAAACATACAGCAGTCATACACATTCACACGAAGCAAGGTGGGTGAAGCGTCTTGCCCAAGGACACAACGACCATGACACAAGTGGCAAGGGTGGGGATCAAACCGCCGAACATTGGCCAACCCGCTCTACCACCTCAGCCACAGTTGCCCCAAAGTAAAGCAAGCCTACAGACTTTTCTGCTGGCACTAAGACAGACATCTCTTCTGCAGGCAGTTTACAACAGTGACAGCATTGACTTCCATGCAGGTGATGGAGCTAATGGCACCAGCCTGCATGGTGATTCCACTTGCAGAGTTGGTTTCCCAGCTTTGCACAAGTCTTATTATCTAAACCTTGGAAAAATACCAAGGTCTTGACCTTGATGATCTGAATGGTTTGTATGGGTATGCCTGCAGTCATTAGCTTCAAGTACTGACAGGCGCAAATGAGACTGGAGATACAAGCAGCCAAGCTGTGCTGGGCTCACCTTAAGCGATATGAGGAGCAAACACAACTCAAGGGGCTTGGAGTAGAACCACTGCTTTTAGAGGTATGAATTAAGATGGTTTATTAATTTTATCAGGCTCCCAGGGGAAGGATATATCTTTCATCTGGCCTGAAGATGTACTGCGATCCCTCAGGAGGTTCTGGGGGACGTGGCAGGGACGTTGGGTGTATGGGCTGACCTGGAGGAGCTAATTAGCTCATTTTAGCTTACTAAACTAAATTGATGAATATGGAAGGAATTATTATACCTGCTAAATATCAGCATGTTAACATTGTACCTGACAGCATATTATGATCCTCACTTGCTGAATAGTTTGGTTTGGTCATGTTTTTTTGTTGCAATTTTGATGGACTGACCTTTAACTGTGTCCAGATACATTTATTCAATCATGGACATGTATTGTTCATAATGTGCATGAATATCAGCATGATTATGTGCTGTAGAGGAAATAAAATACTTTTAACAACCAGAAACATTTTCTGACCATACAGTTGCACCTCCTCATTCAAATCAGTCTTTCTCCCTGTCTCATCTTTTTTCCTGCCTCTCTCCGTGCCTGCCTATCTCGTCTTGTATAAATGCCAGCTCACCTACCTGAAAGCCTTTTGCACTGATTTATGAGAGAATTTGTACCGTTCACATTATAAATCTCTCACCCTTGTGACACTCCTCTGCTGATATTCATCCAATATTTTTTATTTTGTCAGTTTTTGTACAGAGTACTTTGGACTGGGGGTAAGGAAATGCACTCTGGGATTATAGAGAGGTTTTACAGGAATGAAGTGTGAATTAAAACCCAGCAGCTTCAGCACACTTTCCAACATCAGCAAACTGTGTCCTTTGTTTTCCTCTACAGACCTCTCAGATAATTTCTCACCTAATATTAAAATGGCAAATGAGAAAAGACAGCCTTCATAGCTTCAATACACACTTCATGAGCAGCTGCGTGTATATGATTATTTTTGCTCTTAACGGTGTTTTACACTTTCCCCTTTAGTCTATGACAAAAAGATCATCATTACGTGCATCTATTAGCACAGGGTTCTGTGTGAATCTGTGAATTCCCCCTCAGTGTTTGCATTCATTAAAATATTTGCTAGAAGTAATTATTCAGTTAAAGATTTTGCCATCCTGGACACAGTTCTTTTACGTCATGAGCAAAATGTAAAGTCCTTCCTCTGCAAATTCAGCAGCTGTATGTGTATATGATGTCTAATATCTCTACTGTAATAAGATCATAAAGTATAAGACAAGATGAGATACAACTTTCTTGATTTCTTGTTTCTTGTCAGAGATAGTTCAAAATCATAGTAACACAAGAATGAAAAACAAAAACACTAAAGAGTAATAATAACAGTGTGTACAGGAGTAAATGCTGACATCAGTGCCGACTAGAATAACAGTGAAAACTAGAATCACTCAGTAGAGCAAACACAGGCTGTTGGACCTTTGCAAAGGCCCAAAAGTCCCCTTTAAACTATCGAGCATGATCCAATAACAATCTCAATAGCCATTTATCATTGCTTAACAAAATTTGGAGATCACCGGATCACCAGTATCAAATTGTACTCACTCATAGATACCAGCCACTTAAATACCCCTTTCAAGTTCCATACATTATTCCCTGAGAAAGTATCCAACATGTTGAAAAATGCCCTATAATTTCAATGAGTACAAGCCCTGCACAGCAGAAAGACAGGGACAATCAGCCTTAGGTTGTAGGTTGTAAAGAACCTGTACAGCTGAGTACAGTCTTTGAGCACTGTGGGGCTGAGGCTGTCAGACACTGCAGACTGGGTTGGTCCACTGATCTTTTTGTTTCTCACAGTCTTTCTCACAGCAGTGATGTTAAATAACCCTCCAGCAGTGCTAGAGAGCCCTGATGAGGGAGGAGGGCAGGAGAGCTGAGGGGAGTGGACAGGAGCCAGGGTGGTCGCTGACGAGAGGTGGTGTGGTTGGAGTGCTGGGTGAGGGGGACAAGGGGAGGGAAGGTGGCCAGGAACCACACCATCAAATCTGTTGAAGAACAAACAACACTCTTTGGCCTCCTGCAGATCTCCTTCCGTCCCCTGGTCAGTCTTATTACCGTGACCGGAAATGGTTCTCATGCCACTTCACACCTCCCTGATTCTCATCTCCTGTAACAATCTTCTCCCTCATGAAAATATCAATTGCCAAAGTATTGGTTGGGAAAGATGCCAAATTAATTAATAAATGAACAGCATATAAATGACGTTTTTTTTTTCTTCTTTTTTTATTGTGTGACCTGTTAGACATATTTATAAGTATAGATTACTTTTACATAAACATAAACATGTAAATGTTTGGTTTTGCCTCCGCTGTTAAGACATTGAGAGATTGACTGTCATCATGTGCAGCGTTTCCTCTCATCGCACAAGCGCTTTATTCCAACGATCCCCGCCATGCCAGTGATTTCTGCCAGAAAAACAAAAACAGTATATATGCACAATCCCAATATTCCAGCAAAACTCTTCAGCAGTTAACATGTGAAACATCGAGGGCATAGCAGACATCTAAAGGCCACAAAACAAACAAAAAAACAATGATGTAACAAGTACTAAAGCATTACTGGTACTAGTACGGTACTTTGTTATGTAGGCATTCATATCTCTATGTTTCCATATTGAGGAAAAGACACAGATAATGATTCAAAATCAGAAAAGGAAATTTATTTTTTTTTGTATGGATTTGGCAGAGTAGAATAAAAAAATGGGTATTATTATTTTTATTATTATTATTGATGTTGTTATTATTTATTCTTTATTCAGTGTTTCAGATGAGGAATGGTCACCTAGCTACTCATATGTGGTGGCGGCATGCTGGTAAGCAAAGGATGGAAATGACAGTGGATTTCACGCTGTGGGAGGCCGTCTCCGCTCTCTCCCCATCTGGATGCCTTTATTTCGGCGGTCTCGACAACCTGTGTTGAGACTTGGCTTTAATCACTCAGTGAGGGGCTGTCTGCAAAGGTCAGCTCTATTGATGAAGTGTGAAAAGGGAGAGTTGTCGTCTTTTATGCCAGGCGTGGTGATATCTCTATAATTCTCTGTGGGAGAGTCATTGGTTGTTTGGAGGGGGCTTTGCACTTGTTCAAGAGCAGGCTCAAAACTTTCCCTTTAGATAAAGCCGACAGTTCGGGCTTGCACAGGCCCTTAGTTATGCTGCCATAGGCTTAGACTGCTAGGGGACTCCCTGTGAGGCACCGAGCTCCTCTCTCCTCTTCTTCCTCTCTATCTGTATACCTTCATGTCCCATTAATGCATGTTACTAACTTGGCTTCTTCCCTTGAGTGTCTGTGTTCTCTCGTCTCACAGGTTGGCATAGACTGTGGTCAGCTGACTGCTGTGGTCCTGCTCAATTCCTACAGCTATTGTCTTTGTATTACTATCATTATTATAATAATAATAATAATAATAATAACTTTATTTGTATAGTACTTTTAAAAACATGCTTTACAAAGTGCTTTGACAAAAACAAAACAAGAATACAATTTACAATTACAAACGATGATAAAATAGATTGCATGAAATAATTGAAATAACAAAGGTAATGATACAAATTAATAAAGTAGGCGAAATAAAAGAAAAGTAATAAATAAAATAAGTAGAACAGAACTTGAAGACAGTTGGAGTAAAAAATAAACATAAAAGGACCACGTCACATAAAGGCAAGTCTATAAAAATGGGTTTTAAGAAGTGATTTAAAAGAAGTTACTGATCCTGCGAGCCTTATCTCCTCAGGCAGGGCATTCCACAGTCGAGGGGCCCTGATGGCGAAGGCACGGTCCCCTTTAGTTTTTAGTCTCGACTTTGGAACGGTTAGGAAGGCCTCGCCGGAGGATATAAGGCTGCGAGCAGTCTCATAGGGAATTAAAATATCTGTAATATAGCTCAGAGCCAGAGTTGAGCGTGCTTTAAAAGTGATCAGTAAAATCTTATAATCAATTCTAAAACAGACAGGGAGCCAATGGAGGGAAGCTAATACTGGAGTGATGCAGTGCCGTCACACCCGTGGGGGATGGGGGTGTTGCAACATCCCCATTTTTACAACAAGGCGATTTCATCCCCTCCACTTTTTCCTAAGGTATTAAACCATTTGCCCGCCCTCGCGGTGTACCAGCGCACCGAAATGGAGCGCACCTCAGTACGCTGAGTAGCTCCTCCATACATGAAAACCCATTGGTCAAGTTAGATTGATTGACAGCCATCAAGCCAATCACAGCCATTTGACCAAACCCATTAGTCCCGGCTGCCGGGAAAGTAAACACATACATGCTAACACGGTGACGGAGCTGCCACCAGTCGCTGCCGCTGACAACGAACAGAGCAGAGGTCTGAAACGGTTATTTAACTATATATATTATTATAATATTTCAACACCTCATGTTCAGGATTATTAACATTGAGTTCTTTGTGTTGCCAATTTCACTCACTCACACTGGTTCTTCAATAAAACATATAAATGAATTGCTTAATACCATGGCATGTGATTGCTTGTGAATATATAATATCTTGGGTTAAAGAGCGTTGTGCTATAATGCTATAAAGAAAATCTAGAAATGCATTTAATTAGTTTTGGAAATTGAAACAGGGACCAAAGGTGGTTGCGGTGCTCATGTGCTACCCCTAGAACCCCCCCACATTTAAAATTGCTGCTCCACCCCTGGAGTGATGTGTTGACGTCTGTTAAAACCGGCTAGAAGCCGAGCTGCTGAATTCTGTACCAGTTGGAGGCGAGAGAGTGATTTTTGATTTATGCCGGAGAGAAGGAAGTTGCAGTGATCTAATCTGGAAAAGATGAATACGTGAATGACTTTTTCCAGATCGGGGGATGTGAGCATGTGTTTTATTCTAGAAATGGATCGTAGTTGAAAGAAGCAGGACAGGACCAGTTTATTGACATGAGGGATGAAAGTCAGCTCTGAGTCAAAAAGTACAACCAAGGTTTCTTGCAGTGGGTTTTATGTTGACGGAGAGGGGGCAGAGGGCTTGCTGATAGTGACTAATATTGTTAGGGGGGGTGAACAATATGATTTCTGTTTTGCCGTTGTTAAGCTTTAAGACATTTTGGGCCATCCAACAGTTAATATTGTTAAGACAGTCTAAAACAGCAGCTAGGCTTCCAGGATCAGCGGGCCTCAGCAGAAGGTATATTTGTGCGTCGTCTGCATAGCAATGGAAAGATACATTATGGTGTTTAATAATCTGGCCAAGTGGGAGCATATGAATAGAAAATAAAATCAGACCTAAAATAGAACCTTGTGGTACACCTCAGGTAATTGGAGTTGTAGTTGAGGAATAATTACCTGTGAAGACAGAGAATATTATATTATTGGTTATATTTAGATTATATCAGTTTTACAGCTGTTAGTATTGATAACATCGATATTTCAATTAATATAGCAGTTATTATTGCTGTGGTTGCTGTACATAAACCTGCTCAAATTAAAGAGTATCATGAGATAAGTTTTGTTGTGAATTGACACTATAGAAAATAAATTGACTTGACTTGTAGAGACATTGGAGAGGTTCTCTTCTCTGTCCTCTGTTAAATCAAGTTTGAACACCACTTACACTGTGTGTTGCACTGGGCATGTAATTGACCTCTTCTCTGGCTTAAAAGTTCTGTTCCTACGTAGCCGCTGCTCTTCACACAAGGTGGTTCTGAATGTTTTGCTGTACAGTATGAAAAAGCTTTTTTTGTGGTCCAAGCAAGTGAAACTGTTTTAATGAAACACTGGTGTATGAGCTGACAATAATGATTACCATTGTGATCCTGCAAATATTAAAGGTCCCATATTATGAAAAAAAAACTAATTTTCTCTGGTCTCTACATGTTTAAACTGGTCCTCCCTGAGCCTGCCAACTCCCAGAATGAGGAAAACAAGTGATTTCTGCATGGTCTCTGCAGCCCACCCACTGGTCAAACAGCGCGTGAAGCGAGTTTAATGTTAATAATATTACGATGGAGCTTGGTTGTCACAGTAAAAAGTCTGGAAACGTGCAGACTGGAGACAGAGACGATGCGAACAGTGTCCAAGAGTTTGGAGACGAGCACAGCATTTGCAAGCTGTTAGCCGCAGAGTCTGTGTTTCTTCAGGAGCCTCTCCTTCTAGGTCCGATTCTGGGTCAAACTGGTACGGTTGAACGAAAGCATCTCCGCGAGCCACAGGGATACAGCCACCATAAACATTAGCGCATGCTACCGGCTAGCGAAGAGGCACCGTCTCCCTGAGGGGCGTGTAGCAACCCACAAAGCCACTGGGCAAGGCTCTCCAAGTAGGCATCGACAGACAGAGCTCATTAGCATTTAAAGGTGCAGGCACAGAAACAGCTGCTCTCAGGAGAGCTCAGCAGAGCTCATTTGAGCAGCTTTTAGACATATACAGTGCTGTTGGACCTTTGACAGCTGTGTGGAATTGATGAAAAACAGTAAAATATGGGACCTTTAAAACAAGACTGACTGCTCCGGCCTGTCTGCTATTTGTGTAGCGTCGTAAATGTGAGCTAACAGGTCACATTCACAATTTATAGCAGCCTATGACTGTCCCAGTTTTTAGTCCATATGTATGAATGGCCCCTTACGCCCTTCTTTACCTACATTCAGAGACAGAGATAGCTTACTTGAGGTTCATACAGTCATTTTGGCATTGACTAGTTTTCCCAAAGGTCCTCCAAGCATGTCCCACAATACATCATGTCACCAACACCAAAAGACACTTGATAGCCTGGACGTAGGCTAACTGGCCACTGCTTTAAAGGCTCTTTAGTTCACAGCTGCTGAAAAAACATGCCATAAAACTTGCTACATGCAGCTATCCAGTGCTTTACCCATTACTTTAGTAATCTCCGCAGCTGAGTACCGTGGAACTTGACTGTGTTCTGGACTAAATATCGGCTGTTTCTAGCCTGTAAGAGGCTGAAAGGTTTGACCAGGTAATGGGGCTGTGGATATTGAACCCTTTGAGCCAAGTACCAGCTCTGGTGGGAATTATAGACACGCATCCACAATTAAAGTCACAGAGCAATAATCCCGTTCTTAAAAAGAGGGTTGAAATACCTGGGAATGTTTGAAGTACAATTTGTTAGTTCATGTAATTTGGGCCTCTTATTATTATCTTGATCAGACAACATGTTATGCACAGAGTGCAAGATAAGATTCAATTAAGCACCAGAGCATTGGCCTTTGGACAGCCTTTGCTTTATCTTCACACCTGTGAGATATTTGTGCCGGCTTGCACTGTGACCTGTGCCACCACTTTTACACTGAGATCAGACTCCCTGTCCCAGAGAGCAAAGAGGTGACACAAAACATTCTTCATGAGCTTTCATAGAGGGTAGCAAATCTTTTATGTCTTTGTCACACGTCTTTTGTAAAAGATCTGGGGAGTAGTTAGGCCGGCTGCTAAGTTGCTAGTTATCTAAGAAACTCTGCTGATGGTAGGAAAATGTTGTGATCCATCCAGGCCCTTGACCAAATGTGAATGCGAACGTGAGAATCGGGCCCGCCACAGACTACCTATGTGTGTGTGTGTGTGTGTGTGTGTGAGAGAGTGTGTGTGTATCCCCTTTGTGTTTAAAACAAAAAACAGACAAAATGACACTGTATTTAAGAAGTGCTGAGCCCATGTAGTCATCTCATTTATACAATCACGTGTTGGAACCTCACCCCGTCCTACACTGGTGGGGCAGGTTTGGTTATCAGGATCAATACTTACTAATAGTAATTATTAAAATCAATAATGATAAATATTCATACTAATTAATAATTTTGGGGCACCACCAAATGGGAAAATCAATCAAATCAAAATCTCAACAAGGGTGTTCACTTTACAATGTTAATATATACATATTTATCATTATCATATTCATCATTAAAGGAACAGTGATGGCATTATCAATGGACTGCAGGGTCTTTCACCCATCCAACCTGACTGTTTGGACCATCCAAGGGTGGAAGAGCGTCAGGATAAGAGCCATGCTAATGTCCAGTTACAGGAAAAGGAAATGGACAAATGGGACTCAGGCTGACAAAACTATGTAAGATCAGAGACTGTTGTGCCCACAGACCTGCCTCCACCACAGCGTCTCGGATTGAGCTGTTGTGCAGGAATACAGCTGGACAAGGAGAGGTGGACTAACAACGTTTCTTGTGATTTCACATAATGTTTAGCTTTACTCAGTCTTCAATGTATCTTATATGTATGTATATATGTCTTCTGATATACCCCACCCAGAAAATCTGTCTTTATATTTGGGTATTTCAAGCTTCAATATGTTCTATTTTATTCAGTCTCCTTGTGCTTGGAAGGAGTCAAGGTGAAACTCGAGCAGACAGAATGACAGACAGGTGAACTGGTCCGGTGTTCAGCTCCTCTTTGCTGTACGACACTCCGTTAATCCCCACATTCCTCTACTCCTCTGACCTGCCTGTGGTAGGGGTCAAAGGTTACACTCACCATAGGACCCCTCCCAGAACCCCACACTCCTAAGCGGAGCAACCTCAGCTTGACCCCTGACCTCTAAGCCCTCTACTCAGAACCTGGGGAAACAAGACGGAGAGGCCGGTGGGTCACGGTCAAGGACTGTGTCTGCTCAACATCAGGAATACACACACATACACACACTTACACACACAGTAGATGTCTTGATGCATCACCTGGGTGTATTTTGAAGTAAAGGATAATCTATATTTGATCACATATCATACAATGTAAAACATCGGGAAACTGGTACTCTGCATTTAATCCATCCAGAGGGAGCAGTGAGCAGTGTACGTGCCCGGGAGGCGACTCCAGATCTTAGCCAATGCCTCAGTGAAGGGCACGCTACTATGAAGTGATGAAGAATGAAGTTCTCAATGATCATCTGGTATTTATAACAGGATGTTCTCAATGATTATCAGGTATCTTAATTCAATATTAACAATACAAATTATAACTCATTACATATTCTGCAATGCTGTCATGTTCCTGTCCTGTCATGTCAAAAGCTCATAGTGATATCAAATCCTGAAGTGCTACTACTGCCGTAGTGTTAAAGGTGCTGTGAAATGGAGGGGGGCCTTTTATTTTATCCAGCTGATTTTGCATTAACTGTGCACTAACAATCACAAGTTGGCACATGTGAGCAGTCTGTATCTACGGAGACCCTCTAGGGTCACATGGTCAAAAAAAAAACTGGATGTGGAAATCCGTGCTCTCAGATTTGTAAATCGTGCTCTCGGGTTCACAATCCGATGTAGTTACACACCTTTAGTTTATTTGACTTACTTCACAGAAGAGCTGTTAAAGTTCAGTATCAGCTTAGAGTACCTGATAAATCCTGAGCTCCATCAGAGCTGTCTAAAAATACATATTTATTTCTGAAGCTAAAAGTTTAATATTATAATATATAATATATAAGATAATATATTTCCATTATCCATGGCATTACAGTCAATTATTTGTTTTGTGTTATTATTTAAAAGGATATATACATAATGTTTGAATCCCTAAATGGCAAGGGTGTGTGTGCTGACACAAATTCATCAAAAGTCTTCACAGCTGTTGGAGCCAAATCACAGCTGATCCAGCTGTGATCAGCTGCAGCCATCATCATAAATGGACGATGCTTCAAGTGATGTTTCAGAGGAAAGGCATGGTTTCCTTGCATCTCCCCATGAATCCTCGATGGGAAGGACTAAAGCGCAAGTAAATTTGGAAGCATTTTCCGGAAGAATAAAATAAATAAATAAACAAAATAATCTCGCCACTTCATGCATTGGGTCATACCCCAGCACGCTTGTGACAGTTGTTCCTCTGGGGCTATTCTTGGGAACCACACACTGCTAGTACAAAGAACATAAACACAAGATGAGTGGTCAATATACAGAAGTTAACTAGATAGTAAATATGAAATGATTTTGTATAGCAAATATGCAGCGTTTCTGACCACATGTACAACTGGAACAGAAGCAGCGTAGTCAACACAGAGAGACACAAGTTGATGAAGGCTTATGAAAGAGCATCTCAGGTGCATCTCTCTTTTCACAAAACCCTTCACAGACTAAAGCACCCAACGTGCTTTCACAGTATTGTATTGCAAATGATTTTCCTGAGTCCATTGTCAGCACATTGGTTCTCATTGTATTACCAGAGAAAAGAAGAGGAAGCTCGTTCTGTTGTGTTCTGGTCTCGTCACTGACCTTCAGCCCAAGACTGTCACTGTAATTGCCACTGTAGACTCTACCATCCTCCAGCCAAACAGCCTCTTTCTCCACATTTACTTAATAGAAGAGTGTCAGTCAAGAAGAAAATATGCAGATGATTGTGTAGTGCAGAATACAGCAATTAGTCACTCCACATGAGAAGTACAACTACCCCAATGATGCTTGATTGGTATAAAAACAGTCCTGGACTACTTTCTAACAGGCTGGGTCCCCAGATAGGACATTCTAGCTTGCTGGACTGTCCTAAAGAAGAAGAGGAAAGGAAACAATAAACCATTTATCAATCTGCGATTTTTGGTCGGAATATCAAACATCAATCATGGTGATTCATCGTCATGTGTGGCCAAACAAGTTAATAGTCCATTTATTTCCAGTCTGGCTGGGTTTTTGTAGGTTTCTTTCTTGTGACAAATGTACTTATTGTAAGTCGCTTTGGACAAAAGTGTCTGCTAAATGCCCTAAATGTAAATGTAAATGTAAAATGCTGGCCTACGTCTTTTTTCCAGAGTTACAATTTTGGTGTTATGATGTATAAACATTATGAGATTACTCAAAACAGGAAGGAAGTGAGTGTAATAAAGCAATACATAAATTAAAGATTGTGAGCTGCATACTTTGATGAAGGGCAGGGCTGCTGTGGCAGCAGGCTAAGCAAATGTGTCCATGAGTCACCAACAACATTTTACAGCTTGTCCAGAGGCTTGTCCCAGGCCGAGTAAAATACATTATCTGTTCTGGGTTTACCCCAGGCTCTACCAGTTGGATGTACTTGGAAACCTCCAAAAGAAGAAGAAACTGATTACAATCAGACACCCAGATCAGCTCAGCTGGTCCTTTCCGAAGCAAAGGCACCAACGAAGAGCCACCATCCGAAGAAACCGATGGACTGGTAAGTTAAGCTTCACCATCAGCACAGTGATACGGTACAATGGCCACATTAATGTTGACACTGCAACAAACTGGTTGTCAACCTAAAACTCCATTTAACCCTAACTACTTGTGATGTCACAAAATAATGCTCATGGCCCCGCCTCTTAAAACCAGATTTTCAATGAGCTCAGAGAAAAGTTTCAGCACACTTTCAGCAGTGACAGACAACACAGCCACACTGAAGCTCTATCAGTCAACTGTAGGAACTGTAGGAACCACCATTTTTGACTGCACTGGATTTTGATCATGTTTGAGATAAAGTAGAGAAAGTGAAATGTAAAAAAAAAAGTTTAGCAAGCTGGTACGTCAAACTCCTCATGCTCAGAATCTTAAAACTGCTCTGCAGCCACATAAAACCTTTCACACTCAGGTAATACATGTTTTCCCCCTCTGCTCAGTAAAATCTGTGTGTATCTTCTCTGACACAGGGACATGGACTCTTTTGGACCAGTTTTTCCACACAGATTGCCCAGAACATAGCCTTGGATTTTAAAGGGCCTCTGAAATATTACCTGATTCGTAAAGGCAATATTTAATAATTGATTCTTTTTCCCTTTTTCTAGCGTGTGTGAGCATTGTGAACTGTGTGTTTTGATATCTTCTCATGTGTGTAAGTGGACTGTCTGTTGAAGCAGGAGGACAGTGTAAGATTGTGTATGTAAGTGTCCCCGGCCATGCTTTCGTCGCTGCAGCAGGCAGGCAGGAGGGGTGGGGGGCATTTATCAGCCCTCTAAGTGGCTCAAGGAAAAGCAATGCTCGCTGGGAGTTGAGCTGACAGCAGTTTTCCTCGGATCGATCTGCAGCGCTGTTCCAGTTTATGACAAAAGAGTTCACGACACGGCAGTCACAAAGTCAATACCGTGATAAATACTCCCCCTCCACTCGCTCCTGTCCGCCACTTTACCAGGCATTTGGCCTGACAGTTATTACTCCCACGGTAAATCCACTGACCAGAGGGGAAGAAAAGGCACTCGGCTCCAGATCTCTGGGCTGGATTTATGGACCCAAGTGGACCAAGTTTACTTAATTTAAAAAGAAAAAAAAGATATACTCCTCTTGCAGGCAAGTCACTGCTGTGGTTTTACCCCTGGGAAGGTGAAAAAAATACTGTTTAATTTACACATGCATCGAACATTTGCTACTGCGCTATGTATTCAAGTATTTATGTATTTGAATTATTGCCAGTGTTAACAGCACCGTCCAATCATACATATGACTATTAATACATCCAAAATAGATTTGTAATGTTTCTCCCCTTTTCTTCCCTGGAAGTCTAATTTGAACGATTAGTGAATTAACAGCAGGGATTAAGGCGGGCACTGTCACACACACTTGTTTGTTGTTGCCTTGACCAGCTGACACACAGAAACTTTCCATCACGTGCACATCGCATTAATGTGAAAAGATCCCTGTGGTTAGGTTTTCCACAAAATGAGGAAATCTTAGGAAATGTTTAGTAATTTGCCATAGATCCTTGCCTTAGCACTAATCCATGGTGTTAAATCCTTTTTACAGTTAAAAGTAGCCTTATCCTCACATATGGCTAGGATCACAGTAATCAACACAGCCGATTATGCAGATGCAAATTAAACTGGTACATATTAATATTTTCAATTATTCTGGTCCAAATAATACAAGTCTGGTGTGAGATTAATGTTTTTTTCAATAATGATTTACAAACACAGCATCTATTGCACGTTGAGTGGTAAGTCATCGTGTTGCAGCATGACTCGTAATCCTATTAGAGATTGGGAAAAACATAAAAAGATCTCATTAAGATTTAAATTGTTGCAGGATCATCAATTATACGTTAGCATGGACACCCCAGCACTTTGCATCCGATCATGCAAAGTATCTCTCATAGGCTGTGACCCACTTTGGCAGCAACATAGTGCAAGTACATTTACTTCCTTTCACTTTTAAAGTACTGAGATTTCACTTGTGTTCCCAAAACATGAGACTTTCACTGCATTCCACTGGCCAGAGTCATCCTGATTTGATTCCTCCTCGACCTTTACTTCACAGCGGTTAATGCATTGACAGGTAAAGGATGCAGGTTTTACAATATGACACTTTCATCTATTACACTACCCAGTGTGAAAGGATATCACTATAAACTTTTTTCTAAACGTTTTAAGAATTGGGGGTGATATAGTTTTATCATCAGGTAATAAAAAAACATGTAATTCCTATGCAGTGAACCTTTACATTCAGAATACTTCATCAAAAGGCCATGGGGCTCAATATTAAACCCTGTGCAAAGCAGCCCACAGCACAGCACAGTGTCATTACTAGTTTCAGAGGGACACAGTTGTCATGTGTCACGCCCAGCGCCCACGTCACGTGAATAGCAAATGTACCTTTGCTTCAGGGTGTGTGTGTGTTAAAGTGAGGCGTGGTCAAGCACAGCCTTGAGGCAGCAGAGAGCTTTTGTGCCACAGACCAACAAAAAGCATCTTAAGCTAAATTCAGATAAAAAGATGTGCCTATAGAGGCAGGTACAGGGCTTAAAGTCTTCCGGCGCCGTGTCGGAAGTCCGGTGTGCGGCATGTGACGCGAAATAAATAAATTATTAACCCAATAAATATATAAGAACTCGTTTTTTCGGTTGAATTGCCAAGCAACGGTGAATTCACACCAAACGCTGAAGCACCGCGAAACGCCGCGAAACAAAAATCGGCGCCCCTGTTGTTAACCTATGTAACCATTCACACCAGCCAGCGGTCGGCGCTTCGTGTCCGGTGTGAATGTACAGGAGGCCGAAATTCGTCAGCATTCGTAAGCGCTGCGCTTCGTAAGCATTCGTCGGCTGTGTGAATCCACCGCGAGGTCTCGAATTGCCAAGCGCGAGGTCGTTAGCCAATGAGGTGAGAGGACCGCGACAAGAGTCTAAATCAATAGCCAATCGGAACTACAGAAGGGGCGGGCCATAGCAAGGAAGTTTTGAGTTGCCTGCAAGCATGGCTGCAAGTCAATGAAGTCATTCAGTCTGAGGTGTTTTGAAACGAATCGGTGGCAGCATGGAAAAAAACTTTCTTAAACCCAGCGAAGACATCCTTGTCGTTGACAAAGGAATTAAAAACAAATGGCGGTGGGCATGGATTGAAGACATGGGAAGAGACGGTAAGCCCCTTTCAAGCTGGTGCAAAAAAATACGGGAACCAAGTGCTTGTTTCTGCACGATATGCTCGCGAAAGTTAATGTATGGCACAAGCGGGAAGAAAGTGTTGTTTCGCCACGAGTTAGATCCCGGTCATAGATCTGCTGTCCGCGCTTTCAAGCATGTCAGTCGTTTGCCAGGAGCAACTGTCACAGCCGACGTACCTGCATCAATGGCTGATCGAGTGTGTGATCAGAAAATACGCCTATTTTGTTTATGCTGTATAAATGTTATATTTTATTATTTGTTATATTTTATTATTTGTATGTTTCTCTTGTTAAACCTACTCTTATTTATGAATGATAAGAAATGTTGCCACTCCGAAAGAAAATGACTACACTGTATTTCAAAATAAAAGTTAATGTGCAGTGCTGTGCACATACTGTTAAAAAATGAGATTGTCCTATTTTATGAATGGATAGCCAAACATGTTTGTTGTAACAGAACTAGATGGTGGGTGTTTTTGGGCGACTGGGGGGTTTTGGGGGCT
>OMLP01043517.1:0-12163 GCA_900302685.1 Spondyliosoma cantharus | reverse complement strand
GAGTCGGCCCCCAGCTTGTACCTCTGGAAGGCCAGGAAGGACTGGCCCGCCTTTGGGACGGAAGGGGAATCGGAGAGAGAGAGAGAGGGCGGACGACAGGAAGGCAAAAGATGGTGGTGAAAGGTGCGGAGAAATGATCAGAAGGTGGAAGCGGAGATGCGGCGGTGTTAGAGCGGAGAAGAGAGGGAACAAAGAGAGAGAGAGAGAGAGAGAAGGAAACATTGATTAGTTGGCTCGGAAAGCTTGCGAAGCTTATTAGTTACTGTGAGTCATTTAGTCGGTCAGAGCAGGCTCGTTCCACAGGCAGCAGCGCAGTTGTTTAGCTCCGTAATGAGAAACGCCACCTCAGTGCTGCTCCGGTCCGCAGAGAGGACCAAGCAATTAAACCGCTTGCATTATTAAACAGCTGAGACCCCGCGCTTCAAACAAAAAAACAACAAAAAAACACCACAAATCTCACTTTTTTTTTTTTTTGCGGATAAATCAAGAAAACGGCGGACGAAAGCTGAAGACGACGTGAGCAAACACAGACACTCGGATGGAAAGAGACAAACACGGAGGAGGTCGAGTTGATTCAAGCGCTCGGAGCTGTGAGGGTTTTATTTACTGGTGTGTCTGAGCTCCATCTCGTGTCGCAGTCTCGACTCTCTTTCAGTCTGACACGCCACTCTGTCTCCATCAAATGCTTTATTGGGCGGGTTGAAAACAAGGCAATCCATTCTCCTGCTCCCCGTTTGATACAATAACACAATTTACAGACTGAACCCTTGAAATATTTCTGACTTTGTGCTCAAATGGAACATTTCTAATTTGGCGTTAACGCAATAAAAGTCATTTATGACCCAATAACATGCACCGTTACGGGCTGTAAAAACTCCCATGAATATGCAGTAAAACAGTTTGATGCTTCAATTAAATCGTCTTAAAGCTGCCTAAACCGCGGAGTCAATATCAAAAAGCCGTAAAAACTGCTAATCTACCTACTGAACTCGATAAAATAGTCATGGAGAGGGAAAAGGCGTCGGACGCGCGTCGAGAGTTACAGTGGGAAAACTTTGAAAACACACAACTGGAGAAATCAAAGGATCAGTTTGACATTTTGGGAACACGTCTTCACTTTTTCTGGCAGAGAGCTGGATGAGACGATTGATGCCACTTTAATGCCTGTCAATGGAGTGCAGCAGGGATGCAGATTTTTGTAGGCCAAGCCGATAGTGAGCGTCACCCCCCCGGCTCCCCAGACAAAATGCAGTGGGATATTATTTTTTCTCCAATTTGAATTACTGCAGAAAATAAACTGTGTGGCGGACGAAGGTTTCTGACGCTCAGGCGCCTTTGTTCAGCAGGATAAACCCTCCAAATGACGACCGCTTTTATGATTTTTGAAGCGTAGATTCATTCATCGGAAGTAAAAGAAGCTAACGCTATGCTACAGACAAACGACATCACGGCTCGCAGCCACCTCTTTAAGACTTGTAAAAGCTTTAAAATGATCGAGTGGGTTCACTGTGTGCTTGTTTACTGTCGGAATGATCGGAAAACGTTTCTCTGACGGGGAACATTTATTCGACTGCCCTCCGACGTCTGAGCAACAACTCGGAAAGTCGCAGAAACTGTTGGCACATGAGATGCTGAGCTGTCATGTGAAACAAAAAAATGTTGACTCTGGGGTTTTGGGACTCATTCCTGCAGCACCCTGTACGACTCTGGAGCCAGCAGCTGGCGAGCTTAGCTTAGCATAAAGAAAAAAAAAGCTGGAACCAGCTAGCCCGGCTCTGTCCAAAGGCCCAGAAATTCCACCTAGCAGCACCTTTTTTTTTTTTAAAGCACATTAATCAAACGTGTTATATCCCCGCGCCCCGTTTGAACCTGAAGTCCTGTCGCTACAGGATGGCGCTGCTCGTAGCCAAGAAATGATCTGGCACACATTACCCCCGACAACACTGCGACATGTTGTTACCACGCAGGGCTTTTTCACAAATCAAACACATGAGCTGCAACATCTTAACAAGTGAGCTCAGATGGATTCTGTTGCCGTCAAACAGAATCACGCTTCCTGTTTCAACCTGTTTTTAAGCATTTATGCTAAGCTAACAGAACCGGCTGCTGGCTCGAGTTTCATCTCGCTTCTCATCTAATAACTGTCTTCCCAAAATGCTGAACTATCCCTTTTTTAAAGGTATGGAGTCTGGAGTTGATGCTAAGTCTTTGAATGTTGCCTCATCAAAAACGAGGAGAAATAAAACACTTTTACAGCTTAAAGCGACGCACTTCTCTAAATGTATAAAAACTCATTGCAAAGATAGGATTTGGTTCAGAATGTGATTTATCCGTTCATATAAAACAATCAGCTTAATAATTCCGACCCCTACGGTGAAAAAGTCACTCTGTACACCTTCATGATGATGAGAAGAAGTGATGGCCTGCTGTGGAAATCAGGATTGCACTAAAGGCTTATGGTGAAGCTACACCCGTCGAACACCCAGCTACCCGTACAACAAACTGCTGAGCTGCACCTGCCTTGAATATTGAGAGTTAACAGAGGCTTCTGTGGATTAATATCAATTTAATGACCCAACATTTTAAAAGGCAGGAGTGCGTTTGCATGCGTTTCGCTTGGTTTTTCTATCAAAGACACGAACGTGAACATGTAATGCCAGTTTTTCTCCCGGAGAATCTTTAATATTCACGTGGGCAGGAAGCTTTTATTTTCCAAAACAGATGACGGGGATTCAAGTAGGTGTTAAAGGCCAGAAATCTCAGCATATTGGCAGCGTAAATGTTGACTCATACATATTGATCAACCATCGAATCAACCCACCTGCACATACATTATCATAAACGTGCTTGAGGGCTGGAGATAAGTAATTTAACTAAAATTCAGCAACATCTTACTGGTAACAATTGTTCTCCTCACACTTGGATTACAAATACACGTCGCTTCCAGCACCATTCGATGTAACCGGCCCCCTTAAACAAGTGCAGCCACAGTCGAGTAGCAGGAGAGTGTGTGTGTGTGTGCGACCAGCTGTGGAGGGTTACGGCAGCAGGAGGAGGCAGAGTGAAGTCAGACAAAAGGTTGATTGGGCTGCGGGGGGAACAGCTTGGTGTACTCCTCTTCGAACGACACGTTCTTTAACTTCTCCATAGAGAAGAGAGTCTGAGCGCCCTGTTGGAACAACATCCACATGCATATGAGTTCACACCGAGCACAAAAAGAAGATGGAGGAACAGTAGTGACACGTTTTTATAAAGCAAAAGGCAATCGAATATTAGGTCTTCTCACGCCATCCACACTGCCTGTCACCACCTAATGGCAGCTGTTATGTCATGGTGTGTTACACTGTTACACAACCCCGATTCCAAAAAAGCTGCTAAACGTGCTGATCCTTTTTGACATATACTCGTATGAAAACAGTACAAAGACGATATAGGAGGCAGCAGTTACAGCAGCGCATTTCAGGGACCCTAGTTTTTTGGCGACTGCGCCACCTACCTAATTGGCTGAGCGACAAATCAATTAAAAACTTAAACTTAGCATTAGCTCAGTGTAACAGCCTTAAAGGCACAAAAGTTTAGTTTAGTGTTAATGAAACTGTAGTGTGATTTTGGTGAGCCTAACTATGTGTCTTATATCAACTAACTTGTTGATGAATGCTCAAAAACACCTGTTTGGTAAACAGGTTAATGGGTTACAGGTGATAACGACATGGTTGGGTATGATCGGGGCATTCTCGAAAGATTCACACTTTCAGAACATGGATGGGGCAAAGTTCATGGACTTCTCAAACACTTCATTTGCAAATGACTGCGTTCTGTTTTTATATACAGTTTACACAGTATCCCAGCTTTTTCTGGAATCAGGGTTGTACACTGAGGTGTGGAGGCCCTTACCCAGGTGAAGATGGAGAAGAAGGAGAATGTGATGGCTGCCCGGGCAGCGTCCCCTCCCTCCTTCAGCGGGTTGTCCTCAAGCTTGGTCACCTGCCACTGGTTCGCCAAGAAACAGAAACCCACAAACCACATGAAGGACCAGAACGCTGGAGAGGAAGAGAGGGAGACGGAGTTAAATAATGACAAATAAAAAAGACATCACCTGAGATACGACATTAAGTTTTCACCATTTTTTGGACTGTTACAAGAAATACTTTTGACTTTACACTTTTTGGGGAAAAGCTTATTTGCTTTCATACTGAGAGTTAGATTAGATGATTAATACCTTCGTCTGTCTGTACACTAAATATGAAGATTGAGCCGGCAGGTGGTTAGATTAGTTTGGCAGTACACAAACAAAGATCTTCTCCTCCAAAGTCTTGGCAAGTAAGCAAATAATATTTCCCCGAGTGTTATAAGATTCCTTTCACAGAATAAATTGACATCCCCAGATTTTTAGCCACTAGTTTTCATTGCTGAACAATCAACAATATTTATATATATCATATAAGACATTTCTGTGTAGCTTTTCCTAATCTTAAATGAGGGTCAAAGAAAATAAGTTGCTGTATCGATGTAAAGCCATCTGTTGCATTTGCCTTTATTTTGTACTGTATGAATAACTTCACAGTGACTTAGGAAGTACAGGCCAAGAAAGCTAAACTGCAACAGCTTGAGGGGCCGGGAGGGGGAATTAAATTGTGTACTATCAGCCTAACAATGAAGCACAGTGGAGACAATTGCGAATCAGTTGAAAACAACAACGGGCTGAGGATAGACCCCTGTGGAACACCGTGTAAAATAAAAAGAGACACAGCAGAGGATTACCGACAAAACAAGATACGTTTTCTACGCTGCTGTAGAGTTCATGCAGCTCGAGGAAGATCGAGATGTCAAAGGGATTCAGTGACATCTACTGCAGTAGGAAGTGTTCCAGTGGGAGAGACAGACTATCAGAATCATCCAGGTCTGATCAGGACACATGTAGCAGATGTTCACTGGTTTCAGTGCAGTGTAAAGCATTTCAGACTACAACTTGGAGACAGTAAGAGAAAGAAAAGGAGACAGAGAGTGCATGAGTGATGAAAATAGGGAAGGAGAATCTTGTATGTGACAGCAACGGCCTCATTAACTGCCTGCACGCTTTACTATCCTGTCATCAAGTCTGAGTTCACTGCAGTACAGCAGTGCAGCAGAGACGGAGAGGAAGCCACTCGCAGGAACACAAAAAGCACAATGTCTCAGAGGACTGTTCGTGCCAGAGGAGTACTCCTCTACTTTATTATCCCTCTCACGGCTCCTCTCCTTTTGTTGTGATGATAACCTAACAATCTCAGAGAAGTCATTTTCTTTTAGAGATGCTCTCGGAGGGCAGGGGAGATTTTGAGGCTTTTGATCAGCTGGGAAAATCTGTCGAGGAACGCGGGAATAAAATACAATCTCATGTAACCTCACCACGATACTGGCGTGAAAGAGAAGAAATGTATGAGTAGAAGAAGGTAGTGCTTGTTGACGCATAGCATATATTAGTATGACAACAGCAGCAGTAACAATCAGCTGTTTTTATCCCTGGACTGTTTCTCTGGAACTAGATTAGGGCCGACTACCACCATATTTGCCATCATATGCAATATATTCCACAGTATCAAACAGCTGTTACAGCATTTTCGGGCTTTTAGTTTGAGAAGAAAATGCACGTGGATCTGTCGTGGCAGCAGACGCAACGCAAGCTGACATTTGAAGAAAAGGGGAACCAGTGACAGACCAGCTGCACCGAACTTCACAGGCTATTCTGTTATGTTTCTAGAGCGCCCATCCCAAATCCCTGAGCTTTGAATAGTAGATATTCATTGCAGTCTTGTACAACTTGTAAGTTGTCATCGGTAACTGGAATCTGAAATGCGGGTTCCCCGACCACACATTTTGGATATCACCCAAGCCTAGATTTAACACCAGAAGGCATAAACGGTAATAAAACAATAATTAAATATCTCTAATTTCAGAATATTTCTTCCTAACTTTTCAAGAATTGCCGGGCTTGTTATCACTGCAAAAACCTCCCTGAACTGGTTTATGAGGAACAGTTTCCTCACAAATGATCTCCCCATCCATCCATTCATTATCAGCCATTAAATGACTGAAAAGAAACAGATGACAATGTGCTCTGCTGCTTTCTAGTCTCTTTTCGACTCCTTTGTGTCTGCTAAATTCGCTTTGATTCTTCCAATAACATTTTAATAAGCTAATAGTACTGCAGGTCCCGGGAGGTAGGCGTGTGTCTCAAAACTTTATGAACAAATTTCCATAAAATCTGAAATCCTCGGGCCACGTACTGACCTATCAGAGTTGGTTGGCGTACTAATCCATAGGGTACACTTAAGGTCAAGAAATCTATTTCTGTAAGTCGTGGCTGTCGATGGGACATGTGCTCTGTAATTGCCTTGTTGTAATTTATTTTATTAGCTTTTAAACGTTATTGCCTTACAAGCTGCTCTCTTCATGAATCCTTTTTTTTTTTTCCAAAAGAACCATTCAGCTCGAAATTATTTGTCCCAGGTTCATTTGTATCAGTTCTGCAGCGCACAGTGTTTACAGCCCTGTTCATGCATCCGTCTCTGTGCTGATGCTATGGGGTGAACATCAATTCTCTTAAGGAGCCTTTTTCCTCCTCTTCTGTGCGTGGGAGGTGAATACAGCGAGAAAACATTATTGCGGCTGTCGGCTGCACTCGATAAGTTCAGGTTTACTTAAAATGCATGCAACAATGGGTTTAAAAGAATAAAAGACATCCGTTTGCTTGTCTTTTATTGTGGTAGGTGGCTGGTGTTTACATGGTTATTATACAGCCTAGTCTGTATTTGTAGAGACTATTTCAGAGGACCCATATGAGTGTTGTTAATACAACGGAAAACAAGATGTTTGCATGGGTTTACCTGACAATCCGATATCAGCCAGCACCGCCTTCTTGCGGTCTTTGACGCTGCTGATCTGGGGGAAGTACACGTCCAGAGCCAGGAAGGCCACGCAGCAGAGGAAGGCCATGGAGCCCATGAAGACGCCATAGTTGCAGGCGTTCTGGTTGCGGTTGAAGATGCAGTACTCCTCTAGTTCGCTGGGGCGGTTGATGTAGCCCTCGTTGGCGATGCAGCCGAAGATCACGATGGAGAAGAGCTGCAGAGGAGGGGAAGAGAAGAAGGGATGGGGCGGTGAGAACGGGAGCGATACTCTTTTTGTAGCACATGACACTGTCGGGACCTTTTGGACCGTCATTAAACGGGTTAAAGACATTTGGTAGGTTGATTTGTTGGTTTGTCAGCAGGATAACACAAAGATGACAGAACAGATTTCCACCAAACTTGGATGGAGGACGGCTCTCGGCCCAGAATAGACCCCTGGTTACTTTTGATGAGGATCCAATTAAAGGGACAGGTCGAGGAATTTTGTGTAATTTCTTTATCATTGCGAGACATTTTTCGTTAATTTATCACGGAATAACTCATGGATCATGATGAATAAAATTCTGCAATTCAAACGCGGATCCACATATCAGTCCTGATCTAACAGATGTAAATATTGTAAATCTTATAATATACAGTATTTGCATATTTTGGAGACAGTAACAGCTCATAATAGAACATTCATTAACCATCGTTTGTTTTTGAAATAAAATCAGCAGCAAATTACAATTTTTGCATTATCCTTTTACTCTGGGGCGGCTGTAGCTCAGCGGGTAGAGCAGGTTCGGCTAGTGATCGGAAGGTCACTGGTTCAAATCCCGGCTCCGGGCTGGGCTGAGCAGCATGTCGAAGTGTCCTTGAGCAAGATACTCAACCCCAAATTGCTCCTGATGTGCAGTTGGCACCTTGCATGGCGGCCTCTGCCATCAGGGAGTACCCTGCCCTCGCCCGGAGACAGCTGGGATTGACTCCAGCAACAAAACCCCGCGACCCCATAAAAGGGATGAAGCAGTTATGGACAATGACATGACATGCCGCCCCCTCCCCCCTTTTATTCTGCAGATAAATGCAAAAAAAATGTCATCGTTAAAATATCAGAAATGAATCATGAAATGTGCTTTGTGTTGTCTGACCAGCAGTCCAAAACCTGCAGATATTCAATGTAGCTCTTTAAAAAGAAAGAACATCACCACATTCTCCAGTGTGAACGGTTGTAAAATGACTATGACTTTTTATGGCATATAACAGAACTATTTTATCGTGAAGCTTTATTGCATTTTGATTTTCTTTGCTGCTGTGTTCGTGAAAAAGAAAGGAAAAAGAAACCCTTTGACAGTCAAAAAGAATCCCACCTGCTGCAGTCAGACGGTATATTTAGACTGACCGGGTAATTTATGAATAATAAGAAAATGTTTCAGCGCGACGCTCTCAGCCCCCTTAATGTCACGACAACCCTGCGGGGGAGTTTTATGAATAATCGCTCACGTCCTTTTCAAACAGTTTGTGCTCGGCGTGCTGCTGGGTTTTCTCTTCAAATATGAGGTTTGACTGTGGGATCGTGTGCCTTCCTCTGCGACTCTGCAATTCAGTGTGACATCGATACTGAACACGCCGATATGAAAATCACAACTGCTTATGTCATTACCAGGAGAAAACGGATAATCTTTGTAATAAAATTTAGAGCTGAACAAATGTAGTTATTACACCTAAATGTCCAGGGACTACAGACGCAAATGACCTGGTGTCATTTATTTAAATGCTTCTTTAGCCCCTTCCATTTCAATCCAAGTCAAATTAAATGAACTATTTATCGTTTACAAATCCATCTTTTGATTTTGTGCGGTTCAGGGGAAGCATCTTCAACCATGTAGCACAGAACAACACGCTACACCACATTTCTAGCATCATGTGACGTTTTTAAGCAGAACTGCATTTGCTCTGCATACCAGCACCGTCTCGTCTCTGAGTGCCTCAGCGATGATCCGCTCGGATGTCGACAGGGACTCGCTGAATCAACACGCAGAAAGTACTTCAGGCGGAAACCAGTTTCTTGTTTCGATGTGTTTGGGGGAATACATTTATTTGCCTTCTTGCCAAGAGTTGTACGAAAAAGATCAATGCAACACGACACCGGCAGTCGGTACGAAATGCTGCTTTACCTTTTTTTTTGCACTAATAATATTTTCCTTAAATGCTAAGCTATTGTCTGACACCTGGCTCGTATCATCTGCTCGGACCATCAGAACCGCACACCCTCGCTGTGTTAAATCACCTGTACTGGAGACTAAAGCATCGTCTAAATCCCGATCCTCTGGCCAGAATCTTTCACTCAATCTTCAACATAGTCGTCCATCCCCAAACCTGTGTGTGTGTGTGTGTGTGGTCCACATCCTCACAGTACGGGAGTGGCTCTTATGAGAAACCCAAAACACTTTACCGAATGCTCATAAACATCCGGCAAAGCTTTGAGTTGTAGAATTGCACTCAACCTGCGGCAACTAAATTTGTCGGCCACTTGGGGTCAGCAGAAACGCAACGCGCCGTCCAAACGTCATCTCTTTTTTTTTTTTTTTTTTTTTTTAGTTGATATGGTGAACCTGCTTATCTACAGTCCACATACACTCTCGTTCAGCTCTGTTTTTGGTTGGTTTTCTTTTTTTAAACACCTGTAGTGGAATGAGAGTGAATCGGAGCAGTAAACATGTGGGCTGGACAGCTGAAACTCGATATAAAGCTCTGTAAAGCTGAGGGGAGCTGCACATGTGGATGATGACTCTCTTTGACACATTAAATTATAAATATTTAGATAATCGCTGCCTCAAAGCTATAATTTGTAGGGTTTGGAAACTTAAACCAGCGGTAGCATTAAAAACACACAGATGAGGTGAACCTGATCTGATCCTGATCACCACGTGATGAAAAGTAAATCGAGTGTTGTGTGTGTGACAAAAAACACTCTCTGAATGTGGTTTTGATGCTAATAGTTTAATTTAAATGCTGGGATCACACGGCCCTCTTCAGACTCTTGATCGTGTAAAACCCTTTTTTAAACCGAATGCGTCTAATTCGAAAGGTCCGTGGCGGCACATTGCTAATGCGATGACGGCGTCGGTTTGTCTGAGGCGGTGAAGCGGCGAAGGCGGCGACAAAATGGAGTCAATCGCACCGCAGGAGGAGGTCACGTCTGATCCCTCTCTTGCGCTCTTTCGTCCTCCCTCCTCTCTTTCTATTTTCTCCTCCTCTCCTGCCTGCCTTCGGCTCGAGGAGCGGCGACGCAAAAGAGGGGCTGCAAAATGGAGTCGATAACAGGAGCGGGGTTACTAAGATACCATCTAATCCCCCTCTGCTCTCCTCCGGTCTGTGCGGCGTCACGGCAAAATACCCCTTTCTGAGGCCGTAAATATGAGACCGCACACATGCGCGGCGGCCACAGCGTTGCAGCGCAGCAGTCGACTTTGTACTTCAGTTGATAGCGGCAGATCAGACGACTCCATCCGACTGACAAACCCTCAGACCAAACCTCCGGGGAGCTTGTTCTGTCTGGATGAGACAGAGACTGTGTTTTTATGTTTGTCTGCAGTCTGTGTGCGGATTTTGTGGTGACTGATGGACTCTGAATGTGTGTGTGTGGGATTGAGAGAAAGCGAGAAGTGAACCTTGGGGTTGGCGAGCTGCTTGCACAGTTTACCCAGCTGTTGTGTCTCTGTTTATGAGACAAATGACAGCGGTACAAAGGCCGAGCGCACAATAGACGGCGCATCCACTGACAGCCCGGATCGTGAAGGCCAACAACCAGGCCGGGAGGAAACTGCACTGTAATCCCCATCATGACTGACATCCCTGTTTGTTGTTGTGTTTTTTTTTTTGTCTTTCACTTTTTTTTTTTCTTTCTTTATCCTCTTTCAAAGCTCTTGTTTCCACCGTCTGGTTCACACTTGGACATTTTTCACCGCTGACACCGAGAGCTCAACATCTGAAGTGTCGGTCGAAGCGGAATTTAAGTCCGTTACATTTAGATTTCTGAGATTTAATCCAGTCGACTGTGAGAGGGGGGGAAAAACATAAAAAGTCACCTTGCTTTGATATCGTATCATCCTTTGAGGGATTTCCCTGCTCGCCATGCCTGACTTTATCCCAGTGCTGGCCTACTTAACACAGTATAGTCTGTGATACTGTTCATAAAAGTATTTGCCATTGAAAAATAGAGCATACAGCATTTTAGGAGACGGGATCAAAATATTATTTAAGACCTCAAGTAGAACTTTCTATCTAAACAAACAGTTTTGCAATGTCCTCTATTGAGCTCCTTGTCAGGTCCATTTTTTTATTTTAGGTGTGAATTAGAAAACATCCTCATGCTTGTATGTTCATGCACCTAATGTTCCTCAAACAGTCGCTGCAGCACCTCTATTCATCGTCTGTCTGACCGCTCCTGTCTCTTTAAGGCCCCCCCCCTTCCTGAAAGGCCCAGCGTGCTCTGATTGGTTAGCTCTCACAGGCCTGAACAGGCACCGCCCACCATGTTTTCGCATCAGCTCCGCCAATGTTGTCGCGGGAGGGCCTGGCTGAGGGCTGAGCGACCGTACAGTTGTGACCTCACAGCGTTACATCCGCCCTCACGGCTCGTTTGAGGGCGCAAATTCTGAATACAGACGGCGCTCATTTCTCCGAGGATTGACGGTTTGATACTTTCAGGGTATTTATAGAGCACTTTCTACAATTTTGAACATTTAAGTGACCTTCCGCAATTCTTTGAGGTTATGTATGTAACAGCTGTTCATCGTACTACTTGATGAAGTAACGCCTGAGTCACTCGTATTAATCAGCAGCAACACAAGCGACTCAGTGCATTACAGTGCGTGTGGTCATTTTGTGCTACGAGCCTGTAAACACATCACTAATTCGCCGCTCCTCGGACAAGCTGAGTGGAGAGCTAATGGCTTTCTACATCATGCAGAGACGAAACATGAGCTGGCATTTGGAGCCTGGATGTCAAACGGGAACAGTTTGTTAGCAAGCATGCACAACCTCTCTGTTTCCCCATCGCCCTCCCTCCCTCCATCCATCCATCCCCCCTTCTCCTTCTCTGCTCTCTGGTCGGTCTTGGCCTCACGCGCTTCTCTCTCCTCTCTCTCCGTGAAAACAACTGTGTGCGGGGTTGAGGATAGTAACACCTCAAACCCTCCCCTCCGCGTAGCTGCAGCCCTTTTTTTCATTAAAGAAAGAGACGATGAAGAGACGGAGGAAGGAGATGGAGGGATTGCGGAGGGAAG
>OMLP01043516.1:0-12391 GCA_900302685.1 Spondyliosoma cantharus | reverse complement strand
GGAGAGCTGGACGACCCGATGCTGGTGAGACATTTTTCTGACGCCTTTATCGGCTCCAGCGAGGAGCTATCATGCCAGGAATGAAAAGGCACGCGTTAAAATGCAACTCTCCTGTCCGAAAATCCGAGCAAACGCCGTGTTTCGCCGCGCATTCCACCAGTCGTGCGTCCGCGGCGTCTGATCCGGAGGCGCAGCGACCGACCGACTGGTTTCTCTCCGCTTCCAGGGAGACCAGTGACGGTGGCAGGGAGGGGGAGGAGGAGGGCTCACCCGCCTGCTGCAGGGTCACACAGGTAGACCTCCCACTGACTGACTGCTGCCTGTCTGCTGTGTGCGGCTTCTCTGCTGCAGGAACAGGTGTTGTTTCCTACATGGCACAAGAGCAAATTTACATTTTGATTATCCTCATATTGTTTATTTATTTTCATTTTTTTTTGTTGATTAGATTTTTCATTTTTCACCATTTGATATAAAAAAAAAACAACAACACATATTTCACCAAACAAGGCTGGTGTTTCTAAAGGGACGATTTAAAAGGTGCAACATGAAAGAATTTTAGTAGAAAACATTCACAAATGACCTCAAGTGATTAACAGAATGGCAAAAAATAAAGTTAGCGTGCTAGTGTAAACGCCGGCACTCTCAGTCTGGGCTGCAAACTGCACAGCTAATTGAGCTAACTAGCTAACAGCAGCTGCAGTTAGCAGCAGGTAGCGTTTACTGAAGCGATACGATGCCCCATGTTTGTTTTCAGTATGAACTGGACAGACGGCAAATTCTTACAAGGGTTACTGCACCATTAAAGGCGCAATATGTAAGATCAGATTCAGAAATCAGAAATCCTTTAATGTCCCGCAGACGGGGAAATTTGATTGTCACAGCAGTGTCAGAATGTTGCAGATCAGAGCAATAGCAAAATAGACAATATAATTAAAAAGGAAAGAAAATAGAATCAACGTATATACATATTTACATGATATAGTGCAAATGAACAGCAATTTGTATATACAGATTTTAAATATAGATAATAAATATGGGTGTTGAAATGAGTTATGTACAGACTTATTGCACAGTGCAGAGTACAGGGTGAGGTCTATAGGGAGCAGTGCTGGTTGTACAGTCTGACGGCAGCAGGAAGGAAGGACCTGCGATACCTCTCCTTCACACACTTAGGGTGAATCAGTCTGTTGCTGAAGGAGCTGCCCAGTGCTGTGAGAGTGACCTGCAGGGGGTGGGACTCCTGCACCACCAGCGATATATAGACTGAACATTATCAACAGAGCTCAAAGAAAAAACAGTGTTGGTGTTATGTCAAAGATGTCCATGTATTGTGTTGCACAGATAATCGGAATGCAACCAGCTAGCCCCGACCCATCCCGGCCAAAGCTCCCATGCTAGTGGTGTAAACACCACTCCAATTCGCTAACTGCACAGCTAAGTCAGCCAGCTAACAGCAGCTACAGCTAGCAGCAGGTAGCGTTACTCATGCCCCATGGCTTCTATAGTATAAATTTAACAGGTGGCCAGTTCTTACATTACATCTTTCTTACATCTGAATTTTTAAGATATGACTAGAATTTTAGTTTTAAAAATGGAAAAGTAGTATATAATCATAGTAATAATAATATCATATAAAGTATTTCTAATTCTGAAAAAAATAACAATCATTATTGTCATTAGAGTATCAGTATTAATGTGATGTCAAAGATGTCTGTGTGACAGCTAACCCTGGCCTGTCCTTTACCTTAATACCACTTTGTACCTCAAAAGGAGATCGTCTGATAGCCGCCATGCTCTCGTCTAAGAGATGTAAAAGCAACCAGAATGTCAATAGAGGAGATATTCTTACACCTGTTTTCCTTACAATACGGAAAAATACAACCAAACACATCTTAACTTAAGTTTCTCTCTATTACCGACTAAAAACAAAACTTAATTGCCCTGTGACGTCATCATAAAACACACTTGATTCAAATGAGACATAAAAAAAATAAAACTCACAAAAAAAGTTTTGTCTTCGTCTTTCCACAATCACCTCCTGTTTGGTTTAAATAAATTGTGACAATAATCCGGCTCTACACGCTGATTTCACCGGCTGCTGATGCCCGACCCTCTCTAGGTCCTCTTCCACTGCATGCCTCTCCCCTCCCCGTCTGCCGTGTCCTCTCGTCCCTAAACGCTTTTGTCAAGCACCTCTGTACTTTATCCCTTTCTTCAAACTGAGCTGCTTGCTAACAATAGCTAGTTGCTACGGCAAAGTGTACAGTGAGCAGCAGTTAGTGGTTATGTTGCTCCCTATAGTTTTGGAGCTACATTCGAATTGTGGCCATTTCTTAAAAAATATACCTTTGAGTAACTTATTGTAATAATAGCAAAGCAGTCTGTAAGTTGCAACACAAGCATAAGTCCATAATGAAGCAAATTGGGGCAAGCAGCATGGTGGGCTGGTAAAATCACATCACACATGAATCAAAAAGGCAAGTTGACTATGGTACCAACAATGCTCAGGAGGATCTGTTGTTGAGTGATTTAGAATGAATGAATTTATTGTCGGTATATTTCCTTCACTAGTCTCCTCGTGACAAGCTGCTGCCACACATAAATTTAACATGGACGGCACAAACATTTGGTTTGTGTGGTAAATGATTCTCGTGAGAAAAATATATTCCCTTTGGTTACCCCAAAATATTGTATTTCACAACAATGATTTAACAAGAGGAAATGCTTTTCCAATAAAAGCACATGAGCCCCAGGGAACATATCTGCCTCTAAATGAGAACCAGAAGAGGGACCCCATTAGTCCCCTCTTTTACTGACACTGCAACAGGCTGAATCTGAAGCACAGACAGACAGACACCTCATATATCACAGTCTCAGAGAGCCCGTGGCTTTAGTTTCAGGAGCACTCAGGCCCCTGAGAGGCCGGGGGCCAGTCTGCCTCAGTGTGGTATTAGAGCTGTGCTGGAACAGGATATTGCGCTTCCTCTGTACATGAAAAGAATACATCACCTCAGCCTACACAGGGTGAATTATGTGCAGTCCGTCCTGGGGAAGCAGAGTTGAGCGGAGTTCGTAGGCAGGAGAGAAACCTTGCAAAGATTCTGGGTGGGATTAAAGTCCCATGTCTTTTAATAAGAAATTAGCTGAGGAGGTTCTTTGTGGCCTCATGAAAGCTTAAAGAAACCAAGTTCGGACCAACTTTCGCAATCATTGCAGACTCACGCTGTGCAGCCAAACTTTGTTTGAACCCACAGAGCTTTATTTCAATTTTAGAGGATTTCCCAAATCCAAGACAAAACCTTATATATCAACCTTAATATCTTCATCCATTGTGTTGGTGCAGCGATAAGATTTTGGGCTTTCACTATTTATAAACATCATGTCCGTTAGATTCAATGAAGAACTAGAACAAGCTGACACAGAACATATGATACTTTCGGACAGTGTGAAATAAGAACATTTTTACAGCTTTAAAGGTAATCTGTTGAGTTTTAGACCTCTAGCAGTGCTAAAGAGCTGTTTTTTGATTTTATTTTTACTAGTGGGTCCCTTTTGAGTCTCACGCATGTGCACGTTGGTGACACGATACACACACCTGCTAATCATTTTAACACCATTCAGCTGTTCAGGGGGTACTAAAGGGTAGTAATCGAGGGCCTAAGGACAGAGGATGTCGTTCACTGCACGGATTGTAAAGCTCACCGACGTAATGCGATTGTGATTATGGGCTATATAAACAAAATTGATTTGATATTGATTGCAGTGTGCAGAGAAGGGAAGCAATGATGAAGACTGGAGGCTATAAAAACATGAGCTGCATTTATATGGGTGCTATTCCACTAATGAGAATAAATATGCCTCATGTAACCACCTCAATCCGGCCTGATCAGAATAGATTCAAAGGTTTATTTATCACATGCAATTGTACAAGTACAGCCGCAGTGAAATGAAATTGCAACCACTCTGTACACTGTGCAAAAAATAAAATAAAAATTGTGCGACCCGAAAATAAAAATTTAAATAAGAAAATAAACTGAAAAAGAGAATAAAATAACAGACTTGAATTTAAATAGTAATACAATAATTAATATACATATTATAAACAAGAATTAGATAACTAAGAGACAATGACAAAAGTATTTAGAGAAAAAGAAGATGATCAGACTGAGAGGGTGCGCAGGTTCACCCATGTTTTCAGCCTTTGTGCTAAGCTAAGCTAACCAGCTGCTGGCTGTAGCTTTAGGCTATATTTAACGTTGACATACACTCATCAGACTGGTATCAATCTTCACATCTAACTGCAACCAAGAAAGTTATTAAGCAGATTACCCCAACATGTTTAAGTATTCCTTTTGTAATTACTGTTTTCCATTCATTATTTATCCCTTTTGAAAAGCTTTTGTGCTCTCACTTTCCCAGAACTGCAGCTCTGATCCGTGAATGGAAGGAGACCTTTGGCTCGAAGCTAATTTATCCTGGCTCGCAGCTAGAGTTCACTTCACACATGCTGGCAGAGAGACCGCTTCGGACATGAAAAAGACAAGGTACATTTTTGAGCGAGGAGGAGAGCTGACAGGAAATGAGCGGAGAGAGATGGGGAATGCAACCAAGGTCCCCGGCTGGACTTGAACAAGGGACACCGCAATTACAAAGGAGATTTCTAGGACAGAACAAGCAATATAGGAAGTAAAACGGGAAACTTTGTATTAAAGGGTTAATTACAATGAATGCTGAAGGCCTTTTTTTGTCGTTCAGATTTCTTTGTCTAGGAATACAGTGAGTTGTGGCCACACTGTTGTGAGTACTCCCACAACACAAAGCATGTGCGGTATTACACAAATGTATAAACACATTTCAGCACTGTTTGCGTTGAAAGGAAGTTTGCAGAATGTCTCTCATTGTGTGATACAGTCAACTTCCCCCAAGATACAAATACTGGCAGGCACTTTGTTTTATCTGAGCATGGACAATGGGACTTGACCCGCCGGGCCTGACCCGCATTTAAAATCTGAGGGCTCTTTCTTCCACATGTTTAGTCTGCTGGTGGGACTGATTATCAAGAAGCAAAGTTCACCAAGTTACCATAATTGCATGAAATCCTGCACTGTGGCCCCTGATTTTCAATTAGCATACATATCTCTCCCTGTTGCTGTGCATGAAGCAATTTCAAAGTGGTATCAGGTGTCTCCGCCGGGCCAACGACCTTGACGTGATCACAGTGTATATTTTGAATATGATAATTCATTCAACCACAATCCTGAACCTAAAGTCTGAGTCTCTACATACAAGCTTAAACATCTGGTCCTGCTATAAGAGCTCGGCTCTGGGGACTTCTTCCGACTAAAATACCCCCAGAAGGCTTCCCCTTTACCTCCATGCCAAGAAAAAATATGACCCAAATCGTCCCTAAACCTCAGCAGAACTGCTGCACATGGACCAGTGTGTGTACAGAATAACTTCTGCATCAATAAAACCTTCACTTCACCAGGTATTACATGTGTTTTAGAGGGTGCATCACCTCTTTGTTAGGGTTAGGATGGCAGTGAGGAATTTAAATCTGCCTCATAACACAAAGGGTCAGTGCTGCTCATATGGTGCAGGTCAGAGGTCATGAGAGGGTCAGGTGCAGGCCATTTGTTCAGTAACCTGTCAGAATGGTATTCTAGAAGGGACATCCAAGACAAATTAGGCCACATAGTTTTGACTGATTGGTAATTCAGCTGGCCATGCTGTTTGTCATCAACACACACATTTGCTTGCTTAAACCACCCCAGAGGAAAGATGGCTTATGTGCTGTCATGCTGATATGTGGATGAGAAGATCATGCAGGTGTCTTTTTCTTTTTCTTTTTTTTTTTTTACAGATTAGGCAAAAAGTCACACATAGCATTAACAGGTCGGTTTTAACAGGAAACGGGAAAGTTGACCGAGGTTCATCTGGATACCAAGCTTGCTCAACTGTTATTGGAGCACAGAGTGAATATGGGCGGGACTTGTGAAGGTTCCAACCCCGACTTCATGCCGACGTGTCTTTGGGCTAGATACTGAACCTTAAATTCCTCCCAATGCTTGTTTCATCCATGTGTGAATGTCTGAGCATAAAGAGATTATGTGATGCTTTAGTTAGGAGGTGCTGTATCGCTCCTGATGAGCAGGATGGCACCTTGCATAGCAGCCTCTGCAATCACTATGAATGTGTGAGGGAATGTGGCATGTGTTGTAAAGTGCTTTGAGTGGTCAGTAGATAAGAAAAAATTCAATTTACCATTTATCATTCAAAAAAACGACTTGGGAGAAACATTTTCTTGTTAGAGTGAAAAGAAAAGATCAATCTTTGCGTTAACTGGCCATGATGGGTTAAGCCTAGCTTAGCATAAACATTGGAAGTGCGGGGGACAGATAGCCTGTCTCTTTCCAGACTGAACAAATAGGAGACGTCTTCAAAAAATGTAGCGGCTGGACTTTTTGGCCAAAGCCAGGCTAGCCATTCCACTTCCAGCTAAGCTAAGCTAAATGCTAGTCCTAGACATGAAAGTAGTCTTCTTAATTAACTCTCTGCAAGAAAGCAAGCAAGGGTATTTCCCAAATTTACTTCAAGAAGCTTAGGATGGACTCAGTTGATGTAAATTCACTTTCTTGGCAATTCCTTCATCTATCCTGCATCTTAAGATCTTTTTCTTTTAATCCATGTCAGTTTTTTTTTAATCCTTATGCCTGTGTGAACGTGTCCCAGCATCAGTCCTGGTACTCTGTTATTAAATTTTCTTTATTTCAGCACTCTGCCAACGCAGAGGTGATCAAAGGAGGACCTGGCTGGTTTGCATTCAGTCTCGGCTGCGTGTACTGACATTTAAGACAGTAATGTATGCGCACCCGAGTGCTTCGGAGCACAAATCAATGCACATCTTAAGTGAAACCTGCAGGAGCGACTCACTTTTCGGAGTCAGTAAGCAGCCAGACAAACGTAATGATAGTGGTTTTCCCATAAAACATGATTACTTAAGTCTGGGTTATAATTGACTCATGTTGTTTTAATAAGTCTAGAGGACAGAGAGGGAATCCAGCAAAGCACTTAGCTCACAGAGGAGGAGGATCACTTCTGTGCCTTGCGTGTTTTTAGAAGACGTTTTAACAAAGAGAAAAGAGAGGAGAGATTCAGAGTTACTTTGAGGGCTGTGTAGTGTGTTACGGTGGTGAGTGATGAGTTTACACCCACATCCTCACGAACCACACACACACACAAAAGACCCTGTGGACATGGTGGAGATCACAGCCATGTGAGAGATGTCTACAGCTGCACTTTGAGGTTGTGTGAGAGTGCAGGAGGGTCGGTTGGTGTGGTCTCCTCTTTCTTCCACAGTTTGTGCGCTGTTCAAGTACACACTGCTGGGTTCACAGGTGCAGCCGACTCCCATTAAACACTGAGCTCCGTAAAGCCATAACAGTCTCTTTTTGTTACCAAATAGCTTTCTATGTCCCTGTGTGATAGACTTCTCACAGATAAAGTGGTGGGTGAACAGACAAAATAGTACAGAGGGGGAAAACAAAGGCCAAAAACAAGTATTTAATTCATCTATGATGTGTGAGGTCTGTACTAAGGCACATTACCTATAGTAGGTATGAAGTTTTTAAAAGAAAATTAGTTCTTGCCCTCACTAAAATGTGAAAAATACACATTCTTTGAAGGGCACGTTTAGCGTTTTCACTTTCTTAGTATGACAGCTAGCATGCTAACATTTGCTACCAGTGCTTGAAGTGGTCCGTTACTCACCCGTACACAGAAACAGCATTTACATTTTACTCTTTAACGTTTTCTTTTGTATTGGTGCTTCTTAAAAACTGCCCACGTCTTTGCTGCCGTTTAACTTCCCATTGCACAAGAGGCACATCTTAGTGACACATTATAAGTAAAGATACTGTAGTATGCCATAATTCACAAACAGCAACATAGTCGGACTGGTCATAAACCTAGAGTCACCAAAGGGTCATGGTGACATTTTTTGTTTGACATTTTCCTCTTCAGCCTCTCCCCCAGTCTTTTGCTGCTCATCCTCGGGAGTCGTTCTTCGATGTCAGACTGTATCTGGCCTCATTACAGGCTGGCTGTCTGCTGCCACAGGGCTGCCCTATGCTACAGATGTGATACAACAGGCCCTTGCAGCATTGGCCCTGCATTAAATATTGCAGAATATTTACTGGGTTTAGCCTCTAAAATGTGAGGATCTGCAGTTTTTTCTCTGTATATCCTTGTTGAATTTCGTTAGTTAAACAAAGCCTGCAATTAAATTATCTTTTGAGGATCTTGTGAGTTGAATAAACATAAACAACTCCATGTTATTTTCTTTCCAGAAATAGACTCATCACATGGCAATATTCTCTGATTCAAAACAAATCAGCTGCACAATTTCTTCTTTTTGAATGAATTTTGTCTGGCATATTATGCATTCGCACTATATATTTGGCTTTTTCCTTGTAGCTAATGAAAAACAATTTATTCTGTACAAGGATATTTGGTCCCAAACATTTTAATGCACTCATCTTTTGTGCACCAGGTTTTTGGCTTTCTTCTCTAAACGCGTCTCAAATCATATGCCATCTACTGATTGGCATACTTCACTAACATCAAGGCTTATTCTGGCCTGTGATGTATCACCTGTCACCAAATGAACATCTAGGAGGTCATAACTATATTAAACCAGGATCTAAATGACCGGAGCTTTGAACTGAAGCAGCAGAGCCTGACAGCCGCCGTGGTAATGTGACATCAAAGACGTGTGCAGCATATGAGCTTCATTAGTGGAGCGCACCGCCAGCAGAGGAAAGAAAAATACTGCTGTTGTTAAACCATAGGAGGATACATGAAGTAACACATGCTCCTACTAAAGGACAGAGACATATACGTGCAGGCAAGAGCGCACACGGTACACTGCTGTCAGGAAGAGCATGCTTCCAGTGTTCCCAATGACCCCTTCTTCAAGGTGATGTAAAGCATGCAGGAAATGCCTCATGGTGACTTCCTAGTCTGTTTTAGAGCTTTGAGAGAGGAAGAGGTTCAGGAAGGAGAGCTGGAGGATGCAGAAGGCAGAAAGGAGGTCAGTGCAAGACAGTAACTGTCATCTTGCCTGCAATACAATGGACATGTTCAGTATTTAGAATTGCCAGATATATCCCTCAGGAGTTGGTGGGGACCAAGATCCGAGCTAAATGTATGTTTCTGTTGTGTTGCAGGTGTGGCTTGCTGTTGACTCTGCAAAAAACAATTTTGTCTCCTGTGCAAACAAGTCAGAATGAAGCACATCAATTTATAAAGTTGAGCAGTTTGTTCGAGTTGATTTCTCGGGCTGCTTTTTAACTTCTGAAAACAAGTGATCCCTTTTAATTATTAGTCTAGTCCTTTATGAATCTACAGCACATTATCTTTAGCAGCTAAGCCAACTCAACTGACCTGACGTGGAAGGAAAAGCCAAGTTAAGACACAGGATCTTGCAGAAAATTTACATTCCCATGAAAACACGAAAACCAACAATATGTTAGTTCGCCTCTCAATACTTTAAAACTTTCACCATCTTGTCTGTGGCTTTAGGCCCAAAACACATTTGTTACAACTGCAGGAATAAGTTTCTTGAAAAAACAAAAACAAAATTGCTGTCGTGGCATGCTGCGTACCCGACCCCATTGCCCGATTATTGCGTACACATCTCTTAACTGTCTGTGTTTCGGACAGAGCAGGAAGGGGTTAAATGTCATTTCCTGTGTCCAACATGTGGCGCTGTGACTATGACTGTATATTGGCCTATGTGTTCACAGCTGGACTCTTATCAAACATGTGAAGTTTGGTCCAGATAGGATTGAGGAAGTTGTTCCTTTATAATTTGATGGCCTGCTCGTGCCGATATTAAATAATGAACACTGAAGTCAGAAGAACTCCCTGCAATCTAAACAAATACAAAATGGACTACAGGTGAAAAATCCCTCAAGCTAAATTTGTGGTCAGTTATGTTTTGATTATTGATTCGCAGTCCACGCGCGTTGGGCGGCGGCGTTGTCGGAGGATGTGCTCACCTTTTAGTTGCATGTCATCTTGTAGTGTATGATATGGAGAAAAAAACTATAAATGTCATGTAAATAGGATGATGTTTGTCTGAATTCCTGTGTCCAGTAGGTGGCTCTATGGATATGACACAGTATTGATGCATGGAGGTATTCAGAGCGACATCGTATACATGTGTGATGAATTTGGTGTAGATGGGAAATTGTATGTTGAAGTTATAAGGACTTGATGCTTTATAGTGAAGCATGAAAATGGATCACACCATGACACCCTCCATGTCTGACGTAGACAAAAGCTTTTGATAACTTTTCATCTTCAAGGTTTGAGGATGATACCGAGTGAATTGGAAGTCTGTGGTGTTCAATCTGTAGGAGAGTTTGTTAAAGTACGGGGCATGGAAATGGATCAAAATGGGGGTGAAATTGGAATTTTGAATTAAAATGGCCAGCTTCCTGTTGGAGTGACAATTTAGTAGCCCTGATGTTTTTTGTGCATCTGGTCATGACACATATGCATACCGAATGTTGTTCATGTATGTGCATGTAGGAGGCGGGGCTTGGATTTTTAATATTCCAGGGGGCACTATAGAGTCTGATGGCAATGCCTTTCGTCAGATATCTTCAGGACGGCATTGGCAATGATTCTACCAAGTCTCGTGTTAATCCGACCAACCGATGTGGAGATATAAAATACTTCAATTTAAAGACCGCCACCTAGTGGTAATGAGCCAAAACTTTGCAGAGCCTCAGGGGCTCATGGGGAAGTAGTAACCTGCGTGTCATGTCATTCGGACACATCAATGTGGAGATATGCAACACTTCCTGTTTTGAACCAAATCTGCATGAAGTTGTTATTTAATAACTTGAGTATTCTTTGGAATATCAAAATTCTTTGGATAACAAAAAAACGGTAGGCGGAAATGGGCGTGGCCTATATCAAGAGATTCAGCAAAATGCAGGGAACGCGTGGATAGAAGGTTTTTGAATGTGCGACAAAGTATATGGGAGTTATAAGGCAAAACGCACTTTCCTTGATTATAGCACTACCTAGTTGTGGAAATTCACAACCACAATAGATTATGAAAATTTTCGAGTGGAAATGAGACAAATAGACTTGGTATAATTTTGCGGTGTATGTGTTGTAAATGGGATCGACTGTAAGAAATTAGTGTTCATGTTCACCATGGTGAAGAAACATGTCTCTCTTGGGATCTTGATTCAATTTGGTTCACAAGATGTTTCTCGAGGATAAAAACACTAATGGTGATATAAATCATCCATTTTTGTTTGTCAAACTGCTCTTCAAATATGTTGAATCCCTAATGATTCATTATTTTCACACACGGACCTTGGGATCCAATCACCATTTTTTTGGTCTGTTGAGAATAAATAATAAAATAAAAAGCAGCCAGTTATACGGGCCGTCGAGGCTTTCTAACACTGAAGACAGCTACAGAAGGAATGAACTCAGGTTTCTTCAGACCAGTAAGTAACATCTAACGGCGTCTGTTTACTGAAACATATCTTTAGTGTAACTAATGACAACACAAACGTTTTCTAGATACTGTGATGTTGCTAAAGCTGGGCTTACTGAGCTATAATGTTCGGCCGTATTCTGGCTCTGCTGTCACTTATTGATTGCCTTTATTTGTAGCAGCTAGCTGTAAATTGCCATTGTATAGATCCAGTAGTAGACAGAACATTCTAACCACTTGGCATTACGTTTACGAAACCATTACGTAACCGCACTATACATTTTTGAGGACAGTACAAGGTTTATTACACGTGTCTCACTGTTGCAATGACACTGATAGATTCTGTGTTCACTTAGTAAATCATGAACTTGTTGCTCCAGGAAAGAACAAGGAGCAGCTCTGTCTTCTACCCTCATGAAGAAACAAACAGGTCTGCAGAGCTGGAAGATCCTGCTGTATCAAACATTGGACCGAGTGACAGTGAAGATTTCAGTTGGCGGTACTTAGTCAACCTTGTGCCCTGTGAAAACCATGTGGCTGTCTGATGAACACGTTCTTTCTCTGTGCTCCATGTTTCCTCTATATGACAATATCAAATCACTAGTTTTGTTCTGTTCCACACTTTCCTCCTGAAAGAGGTTAGATGGTACTGTGATGTATGTATATGAGTACAGACAGCAGAGTGAATTAATGAATAAATCCTGTCTTTAATATTAAACTTAAACATCCTACTAATCATATTCGAGGGCTTTACCGAAAACATTTAACACACTGTATATATCTGAGTCTGATCACTGTTCACACTGTATAATAAACACAGTCCTAACATGCTCTGATAAAAACAATGTGTCTGTGCTAAACCAATTG